>JASDQU010680927.1:18380-62747 GCA_032191745.1 Picea mariana | reverse complement strand
TTAGCCGATCTAAGTCCTAAGAAAACAAAAGAAACTACTCTAAACTAACTAATCTAACTAAAAATAACTATTAAAACAAACTAAACAAATCTAACTATTTTATCTATACAATCTACTATCTAATACTATACTAACTCTAAGAAATTAAATATCTAACCACTAACTGAAATAAATCTTATTCACAAAATGTACAATAATTACAATTTACAGATTTGAATGAAAACCTGAAAAACTCATTTGTATTCTGTCCTAAGACAACAAGAGCTATTGTTTTTTGATTTTTATGATTTTATGAAAAAGAAATAAAAACTATCTAAACTAAACAACTAAGATACTAACTCTAACTACAAATCTAAACTACACATATATCTAACTAAACTACTTAAACTATACTAACAAATTAACTACCAAATAAATAACAAACTGACCTGAAGAAATGCTCCAGGTTTGTCTTGTATATAATGATTTTCCTAGCTGATCGGAGAGAGGAAACCCGCACCGAATTCTCCATGAGCTTTTCGTAAACTAAAAGCAGTTGTGCTCTTCAAATATGATTACAGGACAAACAAGACATAAAAATTACAACAATCTTATGATTTATAAATCATCACAGTTAGATAAATCTGTATGCAAAGATCTATACGAAATGATTCAATTAATGAAGAAGAGAAATCTGTGATTCATTAACTGAAACCAAGTAATTGTTGTACTTTTAAAAATAATGAAAGAGATCAGCTATGGATAGCACATTAATCAAATCATATCATCCTGCAATAGATTATAATAGCTAAAGTAGTTTGTAATCAACTGCAAACTGACAGGCATAAAACTTGAAACAAAAGTTTGATATATTGAAAGCGAAAGATGTAACAAAACATCAACTTTCGTCTCAGTCTGAGTCACTAATCCATAGTCTGGTTCTCCCACAAGTGAGGATGATCCTTATTACAAAAAATAACAAGTATTTAAAGACCTCCCACAGGGTAAAACATCTTTGTGGAAGTTATCAAAACTGTTTACACAAATCTGGGAAAATATCCCAAGTTTGACTAGACTAACAACCTAAAATAAAAACTATATCACACAAATATCTCCTAGACTGCCACAGCATGCCCAATGTAATTCGAATGTACCTGAAAGAGGAAAAAAATGGACAAGTTAAGAGGATATTTTGCTGATAAAACTGATAAAAATCTAATTCTAAAGACTAGCTACAGAATCTTGCGATTCTGTAGCTGGTCTAAATCAAACACAGAATCGTATTAAAATCAATTTGAATCTTAACAAATTAAAATCAAACTATTAAACAAGTATCTAATTGTTAATTGAAATACAAACGAATCATTTAAATCAAAATTGTTATACTAATTTGAGATCAAACAAGACTAAGATCAATCGAATGATTACAGAGATGCATGTACTTTGTTTCATTTGTTGTCACAAAATCGGGTAAATGGAATCGTATTGGATAACTCAATAGCAATGAAATCATTTCATGGACCAATTGAAATCAAGACTAATAGCTGCTTCAACTATCCACAAGATCACTTCGAATCCAAACCAAATCAACATGATTGTTTTCTCAAATTGATAGCACTATATTAAACATAAACAAGCGATCCATGCTATTAGCGAATCAAACCAAAACTGGTACAAACAAAATCATTGTGAAATTAATCGGTTGATAACAGAATCTGTAGGACTCGTCCCATCGTTTGTTATCGCCAATTGGAGCAAGCACAATCAATTTACAGTTCACGAAATCATCACTTGAATTTATTTCAAAACAAACTATTAGCCAAATTTCCTCATCTGAATTCAACAGAGATAAAATCAAAATAAAAAAAGCAGCATCAAATCGATTTTCGATACGAATCCAACTCATAAAAGCAATCGTGCTAACGTAAGATACGCAGCAACAAGAGCAAATTGAACAGTTTGGGTTTGACATAATCGTTACGAATCAACACAGTTCTATGATTTCGGTGAAGAGATCTTTTGCACGGGTCAGAGATAATCCAAATCCAAATGATAATGTTGACAAAACAGAATTGTTTTTCCAATTTAATAGACTACATCGTATTTATCAAGACAATTCAATTCTATGAAATCATCTCAAAAATCAAATCACAAGAACTAAATCAGAGCCGTTGATATCCAACAACAAAATTATGTTAAATCAAAACAGAACCGTGTTCTAATTTTAGCGTAAAAAACCTCATGTTCAGGTTGGATACAAACAAAATCCAAGCGAAAGAAAAACCCATTGATTTCGTTAATTCAAACCAATAGAATTACTCAAAACGAATCAAACCCAGTGAAAACCAATCAATTGCTAAACTGGGAACGACCAAATCGTATAACCAAATCATAACTTCATTTAATTTTAGCAAAATGAAAACAATGTACAGGATCCACAACATAACCATTTTTGACAATCAAACTATGACAGAGTCATTTCATATAATGGACAGAATCAACCGTAAACCAAAACTCGATTCATTATATTAATCCAAGCAATTCAAAAAACAAAATTAATATTGAAACTCATACCTGGATAATGAGCAGACAACTTGCTCATGATAGTTTGGAATTGACGAAGGTTGTAGCCGATTCGACATTCCTAAATACGATGGAACTAGTGGTTTTTTGCTTCTTGTCATTTGCTTGAAGCTTGTCACTTTCACTTGTCAACACTGTAACTTGGTTTTCCAATGATTTAATTTTCGATTGTAATAAGGGAACGTCAGTATTGTAGTGTTCCAGCCACACATTACACTGTTTGCATGATGATTGCCCGACATTCGAGGGTTTGTTCAGATCACTGAGGGTTTCATTAGGAAGCTTGATCCCTGGGTAGCTAGGATTGTTCTTTAGGCAAGGGGGTAAATTAGAAACAAAGTCATAGGGTGGCTCGGAGCACAGACCTTGAGAATAAGGGTACTCACTAGCTAGGAAGCGCTCGATGTTAAAGTCCGAGTCTTCGCTGAGGACTATGGGATTTTGATCAATACTAGGTTTAGGTTTATTCCTAGCAAGTCTCGATATCAGTCGAGCATTCTTTTTACCTTTGCCGTCGACAGTAGGGTTACCTTTAACCTTTTTACTCATAGGCTTTTTTACAGCCTCAACCTTGTCTGCTAAGATGTTGGGTAGGTCGATGTCAGGGTCGACTGAGGGTTTGGGAGAGGGCAGTAGGACATGGAAAGGCACGGGTGGCTCGACCTTAGTTTCACTAACCACAGGCTTGTCGATTTGGACAGGCTCTGTATCATCAAAACCATTTCGAGAGATAAAAGCTTTCCAATTATCACCGTGAATATTTAAGTGGTGAACAATGATGAGTCTGATCAGGCCATGGTGGAACAAGCTACTATCGGCCTTCTCTCATTTAAACCTCTTTGAAATTTTGTACAGACTACACAAGTAGTAAAAAGGTATGTTCAATGGATAACCAATGAAGTTCATTAACAATCAAAGGTGATAAAGAAAAACCAATCCATACTGACCCTCACAGGTCACGAATTGTTTAACCATTATCAAAAGATCATGCCATATTGATTTAAGCATGGAAATGAGCATACCTTTGTCACGGGATGTGACCTTTCGTGATGTGAACAGTAGTGGCCATGGCACCTCATCAACTTTAGAGTTTTTAAACCATCACTGGCCAGTGGATGCTAACCCTTTGGCAGAGCTAATGAACTCTTCATTCAGCTCAAGCTGAATGTCACCTACTTTGGCCCTACACCCATCAAAGGTAAGGGCGAATTGTTGTGCAACAATCAAATTGAAACCCTCGAACCTCTGTACAAATGTGAGCCAACCACTATCCTATAAATATTTCTGGGCGTTATCGAATAGTAGCAGGGCTTGACTACCATTCGGCTCTATTCGCACCACCGGTGCCATAGAGCAGAGCACACGGTAAGTGATGTGAACGAGCCAGGTTTTGAATCACAGCATACGCAGGGGAAGAACGCTCAAAGGCTTACCCGATGCTAACAGGGGTAGGGATAAACAGTAATGACATATCGTGTGAAGGTGGTGGAGCTATTTCTGCCCATGCAGAATAGTCATTACCATGGTACAATCGTCGGCGCTTAAAACTATTCAAATCACAACGCATATGTGTTACAACTATACCACTTCAATCAATCAATCGAAACCTTTGGTAAGTGGATTGATCATTCGCGCGAGCAATAGTTAAAGTTTCAAAAACCAAAAAAATAAATCAAAATCACACCAAGGGTTTGGTTATGTGAAACATGTGTTGTATGAAACAATTTATACTAAGGGTTTTGCCACAACACAAACATGTTTTTGTGTGACCAATGTGCCAAGTGAACTGATCAAATAACATGTAAATCCAATCACCAATGTATCACAAACTCAATCACTCATGAAATGAAATTACGTAATCAATCAAAGAATGTCAAATGAGTACAGATCAATAGGTCTTGCCAACTATATAATGATAAGAAAAATGTAAACACAATGGGCATATCGACAAGAATGAAAACGACAATTCAGTGAAAATTTTAATGCGACTTCAAAAACCAAGTTTTCACGCTTGCAGTCGTGAAAACAAAAGAAAGGTAAGTGTGTAAATAGCGCAAAAACAAAAGTGTCATTTTATTTGAGAATTGCGACAAAAATTAAGGTTTGCAAAACACTGGTGTAGGCATCTTATAAGGACAGTACAAAAAATGTGTATTGGCTTCCAACAGTTGGTTCCATTGGTTCATGGGATGAGTTATTTGGTGCATTTTCAAGGTACTGGGGAGAGAACATATCTCTTGACTAGTACTTAGCTAAGTTTTATGATTTAAAAAGAGGGGAGGATGAAGCTATTTCAATTTTCAACAGGCGATTTTATATTTCTTATTGCATCATGCCTTTAGATATCTGACCTCCTGAAACTACTACTAGATTGTGTTATGTAAAAATTCTTCATCCAAATTTCTCTCTCCTCCTAGAAAGGAGGTATGTCACCTTGCAACAAATGTTCATTGATGCTCAAGAGGTTGAGGAAAATCTCAAAGCTTGTGGAAAATTTTCAAATCAAGTTAAGGATGAGGAGTGGAATGCAGACATAGATTACATTGAACATGAACAAGAAGCATGCTATGAGGAGGAGTTGGAAGAGAATCATGTTGATGAGTAAGATGTTGTCTCTAATTTTGTTATTTATGATCTTCAAGAAGCATTTTTCTTACCTATATATGATGAGTATTGTAACATCCCCAGACACCAACAGGTCGAGCAACGCCACTACTTAGACACTTCACTTAGATCTGATACCAATTTATAGCATACCCAGCCATAACCTGCTAGGCTATGCCACACAGAGATACTTGTTGAAAAAACATACACATCCATATAAACATAGATTGACTATTCTACATATATATAACATATTAATGAGGAAATAACAGTAAACCTACACATACAGCATATACAACATACACATGAAATACTCATCAATTACAACATATGTACAATTTCACAACATGTAAATGAACATAAAAGTGGTACTTATATTTTATTAGAAGACCACCAACTACATGCAAACCTTCCACGAACCTCCTAGCCTTAGACCACACTGCTCATCACGCTCAAAAATGGGTCACCCTCGAGCTGGGACTAAACTCCACCTGGCAAGGGAATTCTAGGCTTGGCAAGGAAAACAAGGACATTGCACAAAACAACAAAAAAGATCTTTTATCCCAGGAGCCACTTATGCCCACAACCCACAAACCCTCATTCCCCACATGCCTGCCCCACCCCAGGATGGCACACCTTTACTAATACAAGTCCATCAGCTACTACACCTCCCTTACCTTGGGCTTCAACAACAGGCTTGACTGGAAGCACCAAAGTATTGTAGCTTCTACGGGACTCCCTTCCAGGATAACTCACTTCCCATCAAACCTGCTTCTTCAATCAACTCTTATTTCAAATGGACACAGGTGATGTCAACAAAAAAAATTCACACAGTTTAGGAGGAAGGATTCTCTCCCAGGAGTCACTTAAGCCCACTACTCACAGAATCTCATTCCCCACATGCATGTCCCACCCCAGGAGTATACACCTTCACTGTCACACAGTTCATCGATGATCCACCTCCCTTACCTTCGGCTTCAGCAACAGGCCGGACCGGAATTCTCAGAGCTTTGTAGTAGCTAATGGACTCCCTCCAGGAGAACTCATTTCCTTAGCACACTCTCTCACTTGGAGAGAGGTTATCACAGGCCTGACAACTTACTTCTTCAACCAAATTCAACTTAATTCCATCATGGTGAGGACAACAACAAAAACAACAAAATTCCCTAACACACGGGTGACGACAACAACAAAAAATGGGTATGGACACCAAAAACAACAACAACCAAATGATAAGACACAACACGAATCAGGTGAATACAAAATGAGATCGGCTTTACAGGAGATGCACGGGATAAATCAAGTACCACAACAATATTCCAAAGTGTGTACTAGATAAAGAGGCCGACAATGTAGGCCAAGCGAGTTAGACGAATGGTGGAAGAATGGGGAGCGAACCCCTTGACAGGCTATCTTTCCAGCTATAACTTCATGTGCCCAGGTTGACACTTGTCTTCCTGCAGCCACATGCATTCCACTTCACACTCGTTCCCTTTCCCAGGAACTTAGGACAACATCGTTCATGTCCACCTTAGCTTTTAGGAAATAATAATAATAAAATATTATTCCCTTAGAGGTAAGCCCTCTAGCTTAGCCTCTAGGCCTAGACACTTATCCCCCTCCCTCACCCTACCTAGTGGATCTTAGTCCCTCATCACTCTTTCTTCGTGGTCGGTCTATACACAACGATGTATAATTTTTATTAATGATTTTGCATAATTACATATACAAAACAAGCTCCTGGCCTTAGCATCCTAGGCTCTCTGGCCTAATTATCACATAATCCTCCTAGCTTATTATAACTTGGCTCACCAGTCTAACAAACATGTTTACAATTCATAATTACAACTGAGGATCTACCGGGGGATATTACAAGCACAATAACTATGATGAGGTCGATTTCCAAAAAACATCAGAAATATCCTTTCATCTAGAAAATCATTCTTTTCAACAATCTTATGAAATCATTCAGTCCATTTATGACATTATGACCTCTAACATAGGGAAAATTGTGACTTAGTTGGAGGTAAGCAATTTCCCTTATGATTTTCTTCATTTAAGCTTTTGAAAGAAAAATTTGAAGTTGCTTATAGAGCAGAGAGAGTTGAGCTTCAAAATCACACAAGTTTTTTGGAACATACTGATAAAATTATAAGTCAACAACAACCTTTCCATGTTCTTAGTGATCCTATGGTTCTCTATATGGATAATTTTATTGACGTTGAAATGCATGATAAGGAAAATAATCAGATTGTTTCCATTTTTTCTGAGAATGATCTTGCATTTGAAAACTTAGAACAAGAAAAATCAACATTTGAAGAACAGAATATAGTGAAGAAAGAAGTTTGTAGGTTTCTTTAACTTGTGAATAGGAAGGAACTATAGAAATAAGATGTCCTTTCCTTTTTATCGATCAATAAGTGGTATTCACACATAATCTTCAAGATCCTTTTAAATTTCTATTGGAAACATCAGAAAAATAGACCTTTATGAGTTACCTAGAATCAGTCAATGGAATTGGTTCTTCAAAGTGGATGAGTTTTTGGATTGGATTTAATTTTCAATTTGAATTTCCATTAAGCAGGGTTATGCAAGGAATTCAATCAGTACACAAGGTCCTTGCATGGTTGCAGTTGATTTTTTATTTCACCTGATCAAGCATCTCAAAGATCAAGTTAGAAGTAGGGGAATAGGCTCATCATATGAGAATTTTTGTTTCTTTTAGTTTCTTGGTTTGCAATAATCAACAATAAGACTCAGTAGCCCAATGGATAAGGCACTGGAACTATAATGTTCTTAGCATCTCACAGGGAGCATGGCATCCCCTATGGAGCCAATGTTAGCACATGAAATGTTCAGGAGTCAAAAATTCTGACCTTAGTCTATGTAAGAGTCTTGGTGTCATGTTAGTGTTCATAATCATGAAAGAAATAAGGGTCAACATCTGTATTCTAAACCATGGCCATTTTCAATTTTGTTATACCAAAGGAGAAATTTATAGTTTCCTCTTGCAACAATAACCTTATCCACTATATTACTATGCACTACAAACTGGCACTGCAAACTCTCTTTTTTCTGATAGATCAAACCTTCCTCAATTGAGATTCATCTAGGTTTGAGGTTTTAGCCTGTCAACTCATATTCTTCTCCTCAGACGTGGAAAATCTTGTAATATTTTCATAAAAACCTAGTTCAATTTGCATTGTAAACTGGTTGTAGAATCAGATCCTGATGCTAAGAGGGGGGGGGTTGAATCAGTGACACAAAAATTATATCAATTTTTCATTTATTAATGCAAATAGAATTTTAACACAGTATTTTATCGTGGAACCCAAATGGGAAAACCACAAATTCTTTTCTATTAACTACAAAATTTGTTTTACATGTTACATAGAAGGAAGATGTACTTCCTCTTTGATTAGCACCAACTGATCAGGATGCACCCACACCCTATTTTACCAGCACCAACTGGTAGGAGGCTACGACCCCCTTGTTTAGTCAGCTACAACTAACAAGGAAGCACCGACTCCCTCTGTAGGAACCAACTTGCCCTTGCACCACCCAACCACCCTTAATACATAGGTATTTGTATTTCTTCTTGGACTCTTCTTCACCTATTGATCTTCTGACTTGAACAACAAAGCCACTTTCTTCTCACCACTTTTTCTCATTTATATACTCTTCAAACGGGTGTGAAATTTAAAACATCGTGTCCCTTTATTTGAACCATTGTACCTTTTCATTTAAAATGATAATTAAAATTTGATTAATATTATTTTTCTTTTTTATCCATTATTCATGTTTTTCATGATTTATTCTCTTTTAATCATGACTATGTATCGGTTCATTATACCATGAAGGTTTTTCATAAATTGATCATAGTCATGGATCAATTTAATCCTTTATACTCGATATCAAATCTCTTTTAATTCATAGAGACCAGATTATGTGGAGGTGCTTCCTTCAAGCCATTTCACATGACCGTGCATTAGAGAACCACTAGCTCAGCAATTTTGGGAACACATTACACTCTACAATGTCAAATCTCTTTACAATATGACCAATGGAGGTGACCTCACACTTAAGGAAATTTAGACCAAATAAGCGTTTGAGCACTTCTCAGTTCAACGCCCACGATTCATCCTCCTTATGAGATAGACGGCTAGTGGGGTTTCGGCGTTTACACATTCAAGTCTTCGTGACTTCTCACTTTACTAAACTCACTATCACGAAATTGTCGGTCAGTTCGGATGGCTCATATTACCCACTGAGATGGACGACTCACGGGGTTTCGGCTTTTTGTCCTTCGGGAATTCGAGACACTTCTCCTTACAAAACTCCCGATTGTGATATCGTCGATCTGATCAGTCAGTTCACGTCTCTTCCCTGGAAGAGATCAATGATCCACCTTAAACCTTAATACGATCCCTTCTTTCCTTAATCAAACGATTATGTCTTAATCAGGCATTGAGATGTGTGGTTGTTGGGATTTCGTCGTTTTTGCCTTCGAATCTTCGTGACCTCCAATAGTCCCTTTCGGTGTTTTGGCATTCGGGACTTCGTGATGTTGGAGTTTTTGCTTACAACGAAAAAATGTCGAAGTGGTAACTCTCGATACTATGGATCATCTGACGCATTTCCCTTTCAGAGTTTCGACATTGAAGACTTCCGGACTATAGAGTATTTTCTTAGTGGTGAAATATCCCGAAGTAGGACTCCCAGAGTAACGTAAATGCTTACGTCACTTAATGACATGTCACCAGCCTATTAGCTACCACGTGTCATACATATTTGTGATTTTCACGTGCCTGAAATGCTATATAAACTTGACACTTTTCAGTGTCTTATTGTGCCACGTATCCTTAGCTGACATGGTTTTTTATTTCAGTATTTCAAAGGTTAGTGCACCTCCCTTATTTTGACTCTTGATTTCTTGATATCCGATATTCCACTTTCTTCTGATTGATGACCCACGTCGCTCCTCCTTTTTGGCTTTGGATCTAATGGTCCACGTCGCTCCTCCTCCTAAGCTTTGGAGTTTGAATGAGTTCAATGCTTATCCTCCTCGCAGCTATGCTGGATCTAATGGCCCATGGCTATTTGTTCCTGTTGTCTCTATAAATATCTACCGTCCATCGTGATTATCGATGGCTCCTTTCTTTGAACTCGATGCCAGACCTTATGAGATTAACTCATTCGAGTATTCGCTTCTCTTGTTCACTCTTTCGATCTCTGCACACTGTTAACATCTTCTTCTTACTGATATACCTGTTTGACATCAATGATAATCTCAGCTGTGGTAATTTATCATTAACAACAGATCATCAATTCAACTGTTGACATCAGTGATAATTTGTCCAACAATATCCCCCTTTTTCATTGAGGACAACACACTAACTTCATACACAAAACTCCCCATGTGATGATGATTTCCTCTTATGAAGTTTTTATGAAGTTTCTCTCCCCCTTTGACATCAATGGCAAAGGGTTTCTTCTCCTATGATCTGGTTGTACAGTTGCTTCTCTGACCAACAATAAAGCCTCATGCAATCAATATTTTTTATGTCATAACTGTTGTTGATTTCTATCTCCCCCTGGATAGGTGCCAACTGATGCATTATTTCCTTGAGAGATTTAGGTAGGAAGAAGGATTACTCCCAATTTTTGCCTCAGATATTCAAATACATCTCTACTTAAGGGTTTTGTAAAAATATCTGCCACCTGTTCTTGTGTTGGAACATATTCCAATTTAATGTTCTTGTTTTCATCCTGATCTCTTAGGTAATGGTATTTTATGGGGATGTGTTTCGATTTTGAGTGCTAAACAGGGTTCTTGGAAAGACTTATCGCGCTTGTATTATCACAGTGGATAATGGTGGGTTATTTAAATGTTATTTTGATATCTTGTAGAGTTTGTTTCATCCATTCCACTTGTTTGCAACATTCTGCTACTGCAATATACTCAGCTTTAGTGCTTGACAGAGAAATTGAAGATTATTTCTTTCTTATCCAAGCAACTAGTGATTCTCCAAAAAAGAATTCGCCGCCACTCGTACTTTTTCTATCATCTATACTTCCTACCCAATCAACATATGAATATGCTTTTAATGTGAATGAGTCCTTGCTGGGGTACCACAAACCCAGATCTATGGTTCCCTTTAAATATCTGAAGATTCCTTTTACAGTTTAAACATGACTCTCCTTTGGTTCTGCTTGGAATCCAGCCATCATCCCAACAACTTGCTTGACATCAAGTCTAGAAGTTGTTACATAGAGAAAACTACCAATCATTGATCTGTAATATTTTGTATCTACAGTTTTGGACTCATCATCCTTGCTTAGTTTGCATCCAACTTTCATAGGTGTACTAACAGGTTTGCAATCCTCTAACTAGAATCTCTTAAGCACATCCTTAACATATTTAAACCGATGGATAAAAAATCATCTTTTGGATTGTATTATTTGTAATCCAAGGAAGAAATTTAGTTCACCAAGCATGGACATTTCAAATTCTTGATGCATCTTTTTAGCAAAGTTTTCACTCATTTTTATTTTTATATACCCATTTAGTTCCAATGACATTTTTATCTTTTGGTCTAGGAACTAGCTCCCAAGTTTGATTTCTTTCAATTTGATCCAATTCTCCATTCATGGCTTTAACCCAGTTCTCATCTTTACATGCCTCTTTTATTGAGCTTGGCTCAATATGTGACAACAATGCTAATTCTGTTTGATACAATAGTTGTCTTCTTGTTTGCACTACATCATTCATATCTCCAATAATCAATTCTTCGGGATGATTTTTGTGAATAATTCTTGAGGGTGTCTTTGCATCTATTCTTGGAAATTCTTCTCTTATCCCTCCATATTCACTATATTCTTCACTATCACTAGTATCCATATCATCTTCTTCCCTTTATTTTTCACTCTCTTCTACTTCTTTTAGTTGGGTGTCGAATGTGTCATCATCATCTTCATCTTTATTTGTAGATATGGTCTCTTGATTTTTGATCCTTATTGTTTTTAGATCATCTACTATGACATCTAAACTTTCAACAATCTTATGTAATCTAATATTGTAGCATCTGTATGCCTTTTTGTTTGAAGCATATCCAAGAAAAATACCTTCATCAGATCTGGCATCAAATTTTCCAAGACTGTCACCTAGTCTTTTGATGTAGCATTTACTTCCAAAGACTTTGAAGTATTTCACTAATGGAGCTCTTCCAAACCATAATTCATAAGGGGTTTTATCACTATTAATCCTGAGATGACCTCTGTTCAATATGTATATTGTTGTGCTTACAGCTTCCCTCCAATATCCATCTGATAATTTTGCTTCATTTAGCATGATCCTTGTAGCCTCCTGAACTATTCTATTCTTTCTTTCAGCAATCTCGTTTTGCTGGGGTGTTCTAGAAACTGATAATTGTCTTTTTTCTCCTTGAGTTTCATAGAAGACATCAAACTCTCTTGAGGTAAATTCACCGCCATTGTCAAATCTAAGACATTTTATTTTTGTCTCTATTTCATTTTTAACAAGGGTTTTAAAAGCTTTGAATTTATTGAGTGCTTCTGATTTTTCTTTGAGAAAACATGTCCAACTCATTCTAGTAAAGTCATCAATGAATAACATAAAGTAAGACTCTCCTTGCAATCTCTTGGTTCTAGTAGGTCCACATAGGTCAGTGTGAACAAGTTCTAACGGTTTCGAGGTTGTGTATTATTTTTCCTTGAACCTTATTCTAGTTAGTTTCCCTAGTTGGCAGTGTCTACACATAGCATTTGAACGTTTTATGATTTTTGGCAAGTTTCTTACTACACCAAGGTTGATGAATTTCACAAGATTTTCAAATTTAATATGCCCCAACCTTCTATGCCATAGCCAACTTTCATCTACCGAATTCATATGACACTCTTCTTTTAATTTAACATTTAGTATGTATACATTTTCAGAAGTTCTAGGAGCAGTGCCAACTAATTTTCTTGTGTCTTCTCTCCTAATCTCACAATTTTGAGATTCAAAGATACAGAAGTGTCCCTGATCATAGGTTTTATTGGGACTTAATAAACTAGGCTTCAATTTATCGACAAGTAGTACATTTCTAGCTTTGTCTCTTCCCAGGCTCACAGTGCCTTTCCCAAGTATGTTACTTGAAGCATTATCACCAAATGTAACTTTACCTTTTTGTTTCTTTAAGTCTAAAAACTTGTTCTTGTTACCTGTCATATGTTTCGAGCATCCACTGTCAACATACCAGAGATCCTTTTCGTCTTGAGTTTTCAAGGCAATAAGGACATCCCTCTTTGATGTTTTTACTCTCCAAAGTTTCTTCTGCTCTCTAATTAACTTGGATTGTTCTGAGGCTTCCATTAGTCTACAATTAATGGCTTTATGCCCATGGTTGTGGCATCTGAAGCATTGTAAGTCTCCTTCTTGTAAGGGTGCAAAGGGGTTATAGTATCCACCTCTAACTGGTTTTGCTACTTGTTTATCTTTATGGATGTAGTTCTTAGCCTTCAGATTCTTCTTTTTATATGCTCTACAGTTTATAGCTTTGTGTCCAAAATTATAGCAAGCATAGTAGTAACCAAGAAAAATGTGAGGATACCTGTTTTGATAAATCTTCTTTGGTATTGTCTTTCCTTCTTTCCTGATGAGTGGAGGTAATTTTTTGGAGCTCTTTTCATTACTTGTCTTTTCTTTATTCTTCTTCTTGAATGTACTTCGAAGAGCATCTGCATAAGATTTTGAGTTAACATGGATTTCATTTTGAGAATAACCTATTCCATTTTTATTTTCAGGATCCCTTTGAGCTGTAATAATATTATCTAATATTTTAGATCTATTTTCAAATTTTGTTTGAATGATTTTTTCATCCAGTTCCTTTTTCAGATGAACTATTTCTGCCTCCATTCTTTCACAAGTTATTTGTTTTTCCTTAAGAGACTTTTCCAAATTTTCTTCGATCTTATTTTCTTCTAAGATTTGTTTTCTCAGGTTGCTCATGATTTTCTCCATTTCTTTTTCCTTTTGTTCATATTTTTCTTTTTGTTCAACTACAGAACCGTTCATGTGTCTATATCTGGTTTTGTATTTTCTTAATTCATTCAGAGCATTGAGAAGTTCTTCCTCCATATTGACGTCTGCTTCATCTTCTAGCTCTTCTTCATATTTGATTTTTTCCATTTCATTAGACTCTTCAATACCTAAGAAAAGGAATTCATCATCGTCAAATTCATTATTATCACTGGACTCAGACAAACTGTTGTTTTCCTCTTTTGAATAAAAAATCTTTTTCCCTCTGTAAAACTTTTTCTTAAAGTTGGGTTTTTCCTTTTTCTTATATTGAATATTTTGGTTTTCTTGATCTTCAGGGTCCTCCTTGGGGTAAGGACACTTGGATGTAAAATGACCAATTTTTCCACAGTTAAAGCATTTGAACGGAAGCTTGCCTTTGTAATTCCCTGAACCTTTCTGAAGTTTTCTAATGAAATTGGCTTCTTCCAAATCAAATTCTTCGTGATGATTAGATTGAGGATTTTCTTATGATTTGTCTTTTTCCTGTATGCTTTGAAGGTTATTTCATCTTTTGTTGATTTATCATGCCCTGTTCTCATTTCATATGATGTAAAGATTCCATGGAGCTGATCAACTGTGAGTGTTTTTAGATCGGATCTATATTCTATTGAAGAAATCTTTGCATTATATCTCATAGTTAATGACCTTAGTATTTTTTGCACAATAGGTTTATCTGTAACTTCTTATTTTTGCTACTCTAATTGAGTTGACCACTTCATCTACCCTATGAAAGAACTCAACGATATTTTCTTCTTCTTTCATTTTCATATTTTCAAATTGAGTTCTGTAGGTCTGTAGTTTAGCTTCTTTGAATTTGTCATCTCCTTCATATACAACTTCCAATTTTTCCCAGATTTCTTTGGCCGATTTGCAATGCATAACTTTCACACATATAGAATCAATCAACCTAGCTAGAATTCCACTAACTACTCTTGAGTTATCATCACAGATTTTCTTTCCTCCAGAGTCTTTGGGTGGAGTAGTCGGTGTAATGTAACCATCTACAACAGATTGCCAGATATCAAAACCGAGTGCTAACAGGAAGTTTTTCATTCTTATTTTTCATAGAGAATAGCCTTCTCCATTGAACTATGGTGCTTTGTTATTAGACATCCCTTCTTGTTGAACCATCTTCAAGATCTACCTTCAAGTTTGTTAGACTGTGCTTAAGGAACCTGCTCTGATACCAATTGTAGAATCAAATCCTATTGCTGAGAGGGGGGGTGGAATCAGTGACACAACAATTATATCAATTTTTCATTTATTAATGCAAAGAGAATTTTGACACAGTATTTTATCGTGGAACCTAAATGGGAAAACCACAAATTCTTTTCTATTAATTGCAAAATTTGTTTTACATGTTACATAGAAGGAAGATGTACTTTGTCTTTGATCAACACCAACTGATCAGGATTCACCCACACCCTATTTTACTAGCACCAACTGGTAGGAGGCTATGACCCCCTTGTTTAGTCAGCTACAACTGACAAGGAAGCACCAACTCCCTATGCAAGAACCAACCTGCCCTTGCACCACCCAACCACCCTTAATACATAGGTATTTGTATTTCTTCTTGGACTCTACTTCAACTATTGATCTTCTGACTTGAACAACAGAGCCACTTTCTTCTCCCCACTTTTTCTCATTTATATATTCTTCAAATGGATGTGAAATTTAAAACATCGTGTCCCTTTATTTGAACCATTGTACCTTTTCATTTAAAATGATAATTAAAATTTAATTAATATTATTTTTCCTTTTTATTCATTATTCATGTTTTTCATGCTTTATTCTCTTTTAATCATGGTTGTGTATCAGTTCATTATACCGTGAAGGTTTTTCATAAATTGATCACAGTCATGGATCAATTTAATCCTTTATACTCGATCTCATATCTCTTTTACTTCACAGAGACCATATTCCATGGAGGCTCTTCCTTCAATCCATTTCACATGACCGTGCGTTACAGAATCACTGGCTCAACAATTTCGAAAAAACATTACATTGTGCAATGTCAAAACTCTTTACAATATGACCAATGGAGGTGACCTCACGCTTAAGGAAATTTAGACCAAATGAGCATTTGAGCACTTCTCATTTCAATGCCCATGATTCATCCTCCTGACGAGATAGACGGCTGATGGGGTTTCGACGTTTAGACATTCGAGTCTTCGTGACTTCACACTTTACTAAAATCACGATCACGAAATTCCCAGTCAGTTTGAACGACTCATATTACCCACTGAGATGGACGGCTCACGGGGTTTCATCTTTTATTCTTTCAGGACTTCAAGACACTGCTCCTTACAAAAATCCTGGTTGCGATATCGCTGATATGATCAGTCAGTTCACGTCTCTTCCCTGGAAGAGATCAATGGTCCACCTTAAACCTTAATCTGATACCTTATTTCCTTAATCGAACAGGTCTATCTTAATCAGGCGTTGAGATGTGTGGCTGTCGGGTTTCATCATTTTTTCCTTTGAATCTTCATGACCTCCAATAGTCCCTTTCAGTGTTTCGGCGTTCGGGACTTCATGATGTTGGAGTTTTTGCTTACAACGAAAAACTCTTGAAGTGGTAACTCTCGATACTATGGATCATCTGACGCATGTCCCTTTTATAGTTTCGTCATTCGAGACTTCCGGACTATAGATTATTTGATTAGTGGCGAAATATCCTGAAGTAGGACTCCCAAAGTAACGTAAATGCTTACGTCACTTAATGATGTTTCACCAACCTATTAGCTGCCATGTGTCATACATATTCATGATTTTCACGTGCCTGAAATGTTGTATCAACTTGACACTTGTCAGTGTATTATTGTGCCACGTGTCCTTAGCTGATGTGGTTTTGTGTTTCGGTATTTCAAAGGTTAGAGAACCTCCCTTCTTTTGACTCCTAATTTCTCGATATCTTATATTCCACTCTTGTCAGATCGACGACCCACTTCACTCCTCCTTTTTGGCTTTGGATCTAATGGTCCACGTCGCTCCTCCTCCTGATCTTTGGAGTTTGAATGAGTTCAACGCTTATCCTCCTTGCAGCTATGTTGGATCTAATGACCCACGACTGTTTTTTCCTGTTTTCTCCAACAATCTCTACCATCCATTGAGATTATCAATGGATCCTTTCTCTGAACTTGACGCCATCCCTTCTGAGATTAACTCATTCGAGTATTCGCTTCTCTTGTTCGCTCTTTCGATCTCTACACACTGTTGACATCTTTTTCTTACTGATATACCTTTTTGACATCAATGACAATCTCAACTATGGTAATTCATCATTAACAATAGATCATCAATTCAACTGTTGACATCAATGACAATCTGTCCAACATGCTGCGAACTTAACCACTGGCATTGCAAACCCTCTAGTTTACAAAGAGTTGCTTCAATTTTTCTTGTATGTAGCCTCATCCAAGTTGGATTTCTATTCTTCTTTTCTCACCTCCTACTTTCAACTTATTCATCCTCCAACTGTTGGTGTGAATACAATTACAACTTAAGTGATTATTTTGGGTCTTGAGCTAAATTTAGCATCTTCATATGATTTCTCCAAGGTTAATTCGTGTTTCAAGAGGTTTGTAGTAGGCTCTGGAAGGTTTTTCCAAACTTTTTATGAAAGTTTTAAATTTTGGAATCATTTTGGATAAAAAAAGGCACCTACAGGAAATTTCGCAACACGTGCTGTGAAAGGCGTTGTGAACTAGTATTTTGGGACAGTTTGCAGCAAATTAGTACACAATAGAGTCATTTTTTCATCATAACTTTAAATGACGATCTAGGTTCTTCTGAAATGTTTTTTGGAGATGAACTATAATATCATGGAATTGCTAACCAAAGATCATCCTAACCCAGTTTGTCATTTGGGAGAAAAGTTGAAATCATCACCTACAAGAAAGTTCATAGTGCATGTTGTCAAAGGCGTTGCAAACTCTAATAGTTTAATAAATTTGAGTTGTAGGAAGGATGATACACTATATAAGAGTTTTTTTGTTGAGGAAAGGATTGGATTCATGATCCAAGAGAGGAGAGAGCTGGAGGAGAATTTTAGTTTCTCATTTGTAAGCATGAGGGCTTGTTTGTAATCAACATTTCTGCCATCAAAGATTCATGAGAGTTGTTTACTGTATTGTATTATTTGTTTTCCATTTCTCTTGTCTTCCGCTTGAATATATTGCAGGTTTTGAGGATCATAATTGTCATTGATTGATGGATTCATGAGAAATAGAGGATCTGTTGTAGCTTTCCCATTAATCATTGTTTATTATTTAAACAATCTTTAATCTGTTTGCAGAAAGGATCTTTGTACAATGGATGTTCTTCCCTTGTTCATATTTTATATGCTTTTATACCCATAATTATATAAAACTTTTATTTGGTATACAGTTTAAATGCCTATGATATGTAGGATGTTATGAATCCATGCCCAATGGAATGCCCATGCAAACATGTTGTTGTCCTCTCCCTTTCTTACTCAGTCTTGTTGATCCTCAGGTGCAAACTTGTTTTAAGCATTTATATTCTGATGGTTACTAGGCTTACACCTACAACAATCTAGATGTGAATTCTAGTTCTAACAAGGGGTACAGTAGTTGCAACATTCATCGAAACATTTCAGAAGTTACATGGAAATCCTAATATTATTGTAAGTGACAAAGATCCAATTTTCACAGCTGATTTTTAGACTAACTTGTTTTCTTGTTTCGGTACTCAAATCGCTCATAACTCCTCTTAAAATCCTCGATCTAATGATAAATTGAGATTGTCAATAAATTTCTAGAAGGTTATCTCCATTTATTTGCATATGATAACATACTAAATGGGTCAAGTGGTTACCCTTACTAGAATTATGACACAACATTTCCTTCCATACTTCATCAAAATTGTCCTCATTTACTGTACTGTATGGGTACCATCATCCATTAATCATATAATATTTGAGAGGGAAAGATAAGGTTCAAGTGGTGGAAGTAGATCAACATCGTACTGAAAGGAAATTTGAAGTAAGGAGTTGGATATTTCTGAGGTTGCAACCATACAAACAAATTCCCCTCAAGCAACACACCGAGGATTACAATAAATTATCACCTAAGTAATATGGTCCCTATAAAGTATTACAAAGGATTGGTAGTATGGCTTACAAATTGGAGTTGACTTCATCTTCACATGTACATTTGGCCTTCATGTTTCTTTCTTAAACAATGTAATCGATGATAAGATCCTAGTTTGGACTACTTTTTTAGAGCTTGATGAAGAGGGTAAAATCATACTAGAGCCTGAAATAGTCATTAAAACACAAATTAAAAAACTACATAATTGATCAGTTACTGAGTATCTCATCAAGTGAAAGAACCTACCAATAGAATATACAACATGGGAAGATGAATTATTCATACAAAATCATCCACAACTAATAAATAATTTAAGGAAACAATTGTTTCAATAGGTGGGGCATGTTAAGCCATAAATATTGAGACATTTCATTCCTATTGTTAACGTTTTTGTTGTCATTATTGGTTGGTTGGGCCCTTTAATTGTAATTGCACCCCTTTGTATCTCATATATACCATGGATACCTAGTTGTCAAAGTTATATCAACTTGTGCATTTGATATATTTTAAGAGGAGGTTGCCCCCTATAAGAGTCTTATTATCCATTTACTATCTATCATTCTCAAAGCGCGGAGTTACTTATTATTTCTATTTTTATGCTATTTTGGATATTTGGTTTGTTGGACCTAGTATTATGGGGTTAAAATTGATGACAAAGAGTACCAATATGGTCAATGTTGGGCATGTAGTTGGTATTGGAACTGATACAAAAAGAATCAAGTAGATGTCAATAAGTCTGGTATAAAAGTCTCATCAAGAAAAGTATCGACCAGTCAAGCCTTAAGTCGAGTCTGAAACAATTGTCTCGACCAGTCAAACCCTAAGTTGAGTCGAAACAATTAAATGGGTCAAGACAAATATCTAAATGAAAGTAGAAAATATCAAATTCGATTGTTTCAATAAAATGGAGTAGATATCAAGAATTTTGGTATAAACATATCAACAATAAGTTGAAGTTGAAAAAGTTGAAAAAGTCGAAAGTTTAAGTGAAATAAATCGAGAGTCGAAATCCAAGAAGTCGAAGGTCAAAGTAAGATAAGTAGAAGAAGTCGAAGGTCGAATTTGGATAAGTAGAAGAAGTCGAAATCGAAGAAGTCAAATATCAAAGCTGAAGTCGAAGTCGAAACCGAAGCAAGTCAGGACAACCAAAGTCGAATTACACAAGTCGGTTTTCTTCTAGGTCAAGTCAGTCTAAGAAAGAAGTAACCTAAAGGTTGAAGTCAAAGAAAACTTAAATTGGAAAATGCAAGTTGGGTCAAGGATGAAGCAATTTGGGTGGACCAGAATCGAAATACGCAAGTCGAAATTTCTCCTAGTTGAGTCAACCAAAAAGATGTTTTTCAGACAAATGAGGAAGCAAATACGAAAAAGGGTGAAGACCAAGTCAAATCTTTAGTGACTAGCAGTTGAGAGGGAACTGATTTTAATATCCACCATCAACGAAAATGTTTAAAAGTTGAGTTTAAATATCCAACAAAGGAGATATGTGGAGGTTTATTTAGACATTCATGAAAAGGTAAAATGTATTGAAGTCGATCTATCATTCGACAACGAAAGGAAAATATGGGCAAGTTTCTTTCAAAGAATCATATGTACCGACCACCACGCACATTTTCTAGGGAAACTTCCTAATATTTGGCTAATTGGGCATGTTATGCAAAAAACCCATGTCTTAGAATTGTAAAATTTGTTTCGAGCACTCCAGAATATTCGTACGAAATCAATGTCTAATTTTGTGTAT
Source organism: Picea mariana (assembly GCA_032191745.1). Taxonomy (NCBI): domain Eukaryota; kingdom Viridiplantae; phylum Streptophyta; class Pinopsida; order Pinales; family Pinaceae; genus Picea; species Picea mariana. Next base: position 41,644 of record JASDQU010680927.1, on the reverse strand, counting down.
GAAAATCAATTAATGAAATCACCATTTGTGTTAATTAAATGAACGGGTGAAATGCTTCATTACTAAAATACACAATGCTTCAACCTTATACCTTTTGGAAAGTACATAAGAATACAAAAAAGGTGAAAGGAAAGTGTCTTTGTGGTCTACATCAGAAGATCATAAACAAGTACAGAGTCCAAGGAAGAAAGTTGAAGATACTTATGAAGTGAGGGTGGAAGGGTGGAGCAAGGAAGGACTAATTTCCTTTACCAATTAAAATTTGAAGATAGGGAGTTGATTCTTCCTAGGGTTGGTGCCCTAAACAAGGGAGTTGGTGATTCCTAGGGTTGGTTCCCTAAAACAAGGGAGATGGTGCTTCCTAGTGTTGGTGCCCTAAAACAAGGGAGTTGATGCTTCCTAGGGTTGAATCCTTGAACAAAGAGATTGGTGTCTCCCAATCATTATTTTAACTTGTATTAATGTATTAATTTTATATTCAAGTTTACTATTGTTGATAAATTGTTGTTAATAAGTTGAAATTATTAAAAGTTTAAATAATTAACCAATACCAATTCACCCCCCTCCTTCTCGGTATTGCCCAAGTTTCCATCAATTGGTATCATAGAGGGCACCTTCTGCACAATATAACAACTAGAAGGTAGATTCTGAAACAATGGATCAACAAGAGGGAATGTCTTCCAACAAAGAACCTATGTTCAAAGGGAATGATTATGCATTCTGGAGTGTGAGAATGAAAAGTTATATCATGGCCCTTGTATGTGATGTTTGGCAAGCTATTGAAATTGTTTATAATGCACCATTTACCCCACCTATTGATATTGTTGCAAAGAAGTTATGCAATGACGATTCAAGAGCAGTCAATGCTATTATAGGAGGATTAACCAATCATATATTTGTAAACGTAATGCATTGTAAGTCAACAAAAGAGATCTGGGACAAATTGAAGGTCATATATGAAGGATACAACAAATTCAAGGAAGCCAAACTCCAAACATATAGAAATCCATTTGAAATTTTGAAAATGATGGAGGAAGAAAGCATAGATGAATATCTTCAAAGAGTTGATGAAATGATCAATTCAATCAAAGAATTAGGATAAGAACTCAAAGACAAACCAATTTTCCAAAAGATCTTGGGATCATTACCTATGAGGCATGATGCCAAAATTTCTACCCTTGAATACATGCCATATCTTGATAAGCTCATAGTGGATGAACTACATGGGATCCTCACAACATATGAGATGAGAACAGGATAGGAAAAACCAACAAAAGGAGAAACAACCTTCAAGGCATCAAAATCAAGGAAGAAGTAGGAGGAAGTACCTAATGAAGATTTATCAGAGATATCTGATGAAGAAGTATATAACTTTCTGAAAAAACTCAAGAAAGGGACTGGTAAATACAAGGGGAAGTCTCCTTTGATATGATTCAACTGTGACAAAGTTGGACACTTTTCTAACAAATGTCCATATCCAAAGTAGGAGGATAGTGATGATGATTAAATTCATAATCATAAAGAACATAAGAAGGGTAATAAAAAGAACAAAAATAAATACTACAAACATAAGAAGAATCTCTACACCAAAGAGGACAATGACTCTTCTTAAGAAAGTGAAGATGAAGATTCAAAATTTCTATTTATGGGAATGAACACTCAAAATAATGATGTAGATGATGAAGAAAACTCTAAATTTGAAGGAGAAGTAGACCCAGAAGCATAATTGATTAGTTCTTTGGAGGAACTAAGAAAGTATAAAAATAAGAACAAGCTACTGAGGGTACAACTTCAAGAGTTTTAAGAATCACATCAATCAAGAGAAATAGATACATCAAGAACCATCAAAGAATCAGAATAGATCATTAGTGATTTTGAGTCCCAACTCCTAGAAGCTAAAAGAATTGAAGAAGTCATTTTAAAAAACATCAATGATAGATAATGTTAGCGTCGGAAGTCACTCCTGGATTGCTTTGCAGGAGAAGAGCCCAACACCCATCAGTTTTGTGTCACGATAGCTTTAATGGATGATCAGGTGGGTAGAGACTCGGGGAAATATCATTCTAACACAGGGACTGGGTCTGGCATGTAAGGAGCAAAGGAGGTCTTGATCTAACTTTGGCCAGTGGGTTGATTAAGAGGTGAATAGGTGGAAGACTTGGTAAGAAAGGTGAACAAACGACGTCGGGCAACAGGCTTTCAACGGTTTGCAGAAGAAAGACTCTAAATGCAAGATCCCCTTGGTTCAGGGTCTCAAGAAACTGAAAAGGGGACTTGACTGGATCCTCCAATTCCAAGTCACTTAGCGTTGAGAAAAACACAAGGAATGATTAGAACAACGTAAGTGCTACAATGATCCTATCCAACATCATCCTAGAACAGCTACAGCCTGACTGGATCCTCCAATTCTGAGATGTTCTAACACAGTGTAAACAGGGATGTGAAAGAAGTTGACATTCATAAGGCAAGAAGTCTCAAAAGTCCATGCATAACCAGAATAACAGTGGTGTGTTAAAGCTTTTCAACCGGGAGCTCTGCTCAACCCTCCATACTTAAAAATACAAAGACTGAGTCTATATACTCAGGAAAATTCATCTCACAGAGGCATGTCCAGTCACTCAAGGCTTGATGTCCCTTCAGTCAAACTCGTACTGATATCTTCTTTTAAATGTCGCCTTAACTACGCATGGCTCCTGTAAGGGGGGTAGCTGAGCCATGAAGTGCTCGGCTAGCGTGCGCAGACTTCTCTGTCAAGTCAAGGACTTTGGCACGGCTTTGTTGAGAGAATCGATACACAGGACCTCTGTGAGCAGGCGGCTCGCCAAACCCTCCATTCCTCTCATTTAATGAACAAAAGGAGATTTCAACCACCCACTCTTTCCTTCATTCATTTCAATGCTAGAAACAATATTAAGATCGGGTCCGATGGTGCGTGGAGGTCGCGATGATCCCCTCTGCAACTGAACTCGGTGCCTTTGGTTTTCTTTATGCAGCTCCTTCTTCTACCAAAGTGACCATGGGTTGTGACCATATGCTTTCTGCGTTCACGAATATGAAAGGGCTAATCTTTGTTGATTGAAATCGCGATGAGTAATATGCCGAGACAGCTTAATCTGGCAACATGCATCCCTCTAGATCTGACGGTCCTTACCTCTCCCGGCAATGTCGTGGGCCTGGGTCCGGGATTCTCCCAGCACCTCGCGCATTGGAAAATAACGGAGCTGCTCTTTGCGTGTTGGAGTCACGATGGGTGAAGCGTCGAGGTGGATCTACTTGCTGCCAGGTGTCCCCTCTAGATGGGTGGCTGAAAACACTTCGTGATACCATGGGCCCCACTTTCTATGCTTTAGGCGCTATTGGGGTTCGGGGTTTCACGATGTTTGAACAACATGAAACTCTCACCCCACGAACTCTCGACCACCGAAACGTTGATGCGGCCAGATCTTGCGACACGCGTCCTTAGGATGAACGGACGAGGGGGCGCTTGATATTTACAGGGGAGCCGCCCTCCTTTGCAGGCTCACTTGATATGACCCAGGGTTGAGACCGTGGGCTCGGCGCCAAAGGCGCTTTTGGCGTTTCGTCGATTAGTACTTTCAAGTGCAATGAGCAGAGGGCTCCTTGTTCTCTGAAACCCCGATCCGCGATATGCCGATAGGTTGCCACCTGTCCTAGTTAGATCAGACGACCCGAACTTGCTGTGAAATATGAGAATTTTCCTTTGCGTTAAACCTTGGGCAATTCGGTAGCTCCAAAAACCCGGTGACCGTCGATCTGATTTGTAAAATAGATCTTGGAGGTTGCCGATGACATTTTTCCCGCTCGCTTGACCTGCTACTTGGAAAAACAGGGACTCTCCCGTGCTGCGCTTGGGCATTTCGTGTGCAATCTACAACCCTGGGTGTTTCTGCACCAAATGACAAAAATAATCGCTAACATTAGGCTCCATGGGGGATAGAGTCATCCCTGCGATGCTCTAAGAACTCCTTCCGCGGCTTCAGTTCCTTTATATTGGGCTATTGAGTCACTTATTAGGCCAAAAACATGCAAAAAGAAACTAAATAAAGAACTAAAGGACAATATTTACAAACAAGGGAGCCATCTGAGGCTCAAATAAAACATTTCTTCAGAAAATGCCCATTCACTGGGCTGCTGAAAACCTCTTCACCCTCCAAATCTTGCAACCCATACGTGTTGTTGGAGAAAATCTCAGAGATCTTGAAGGTGCCAATCCAGAGGGCATCAAACTTGTTGTGTTTGCCTTTATCCTACCTCGGGGCGTCCCACTTAAGTATCGAATCCCCGATCTCGAATTCTTTCTTCCTGACCTTCTTGTTGAAAGAATGCTTGATCTTTTCTTGGTGACTACGAGATGCGGTCCTCACCTGCTCTCTGATCTGTTGCACTTCTACTATCTGATGAATCCTCCTGATCATATGATCTGTTTCTCCCTCATAGTCTTGAAAGAATTTTTCCACAGGTAAGGCGAGCTGAGTAGGAAAAAATGCCTCTACTCCATAGACTAGCTGAAAAGGTGAAGTGCCCAGAGATTTCTTCGTTGTCACACGATAAGCCCACAGAGAAAAATTTAACTTTGAATCCCAGGCCCTTTTGTTGTCTTCCAATAGCCTTTTGATGATCCTTATTAGGCTTTTGTTGGAGGACTCTGCTAAACCATTGCCTTGGGGATAGTATGGCATGGAGTGAATTAGTGAGATATGGAACTGCTCACAAAACCTAATTAGAGGATCAAACTTGAAAGAAGAAGCATTATCGGTGATGATCCTACTGGGACAGCCAAATCTGGCTATGATATCCTCCAGGAAGCTGATAATTACTTTGTGAGATGCACTTCTGGTGGGGATAGCTTCTATCCACTTGGTGAAATAATCTGTTGCTGTCAGGATCCATCTGTGTTGACCACTTGAGGGAGGATAAATTTCTCCAATGAAGTCCAACCCCCACTGTCGAAAAGGTGTTGGAGATATTATAGGCTTCAATGGCAGTGATTTGAGTTGTTGTTTTCCTGAGAACTTTTGACATTTGATGGAAGCTCTGATTCCTCTGCAGACATCAGCGAATAAAGTAGGCCAGTAATATCCATCCCTGAGGATATTATGAGCTGTGGTCTTCTAGAAATTATGCCCCCCACAAAGGCCTTCATGGAAATCAAACATAACTTTCTGGGCTTCTGGTCGGTTCAAACATCTCAGCAGCATCCCCAAAGGATCTCTCCAGTACAAAACTTGCTCAATGAGACAATACCTGACCGCCTTGAGCTTTAAATCTCTTGCCCTACTTTTACCCATTCCATCTGGAGGCTTCAATTCCTGTAGAAAGTACCAAATGTCACGATACCAGGCACAATCTGCCAGCGATAAGCCATCTTGAGAGAATTGGTTGAGCAGCTTAGCTTGCTGAGTTCCTGGGCGAGTGTTGACAAAACTAACTCCCAAAGCTTCACAATTGGATTCAACCAGTAGCTTGGCTAGACCTTGCCCCTTAACCAGCTTGGTGGGCTTTATTTCCAAGTCAAATTCCAAAATTTTTTCTATCCATTTGCCTCTTCTCCCATCTATGTCTGGCTGTACAAGAATGTCCTTCACGGAAGTTGAAGGAACGTATGTTGTCACCTTCGAATGCAAGACGTAGATCCTGAAAGATTTGAGGGCTTTCACTAAGGCATAGGCCTGCTTCTCCATGATCTCATACCTGTTCTTCGCATCTCTTAATACCTTGCTGAAGAAAGAGATGGGTTACTCATGCCCCTTCTCGTTTTTCTGTAACAAGACTGCTGCCATTCTATCAAAAGAAGCAAAGGAGAAAATTAGGAATTCTTTGGAATAGTCAGGACTGATTAGCACATGTGTCTCAGTCAATGCCCTTTTTATTTGGTCAAAATATGCCCTGGGCTCAGTGGTCCATTTCACCTCATTTCCCTTCCTGAGCATGGTCGTGATGTGTTTCACTAGCTCGGAAAAATTTGAGACAAACCTCCTTAGAAAATTAATTTTCCCCAAAAAGGCCTGAACCTCTTTTTTAGACCTAGGAAGTGATAAGGTTTGAATTTCCTTCACTCTGCTGGGATCAATTCTCACTCCCTCTGCCGATACTATATGGCCCAACAACTTCCCTTCCTGCATATCGAACAAAGATTTTTTGGGGTTTAAAGATAGGCCAAACCTCCGACACTTCAGGAAAACTTTCTTCAAGTGGCAACAATGCTCCTTGTCTATCCTAGAGAAGACCGTGATGTCATCCAGATAAATTACCACAAACTGGTCCTTCTCTCAGATGAAGGCTATATCCATGGCTCATTGAAATGTTGCTCCTGCATTCATTAGTCCAAATGGCATCTTGGCATACATGAATGTGCCCCAAGGAGTAGTGAAGGTTGTCTTCTCCCTGTCCTCAGGCATGACCGATATCTGATTATAGCCAAAAAACCCATCGATCATGGATATCTTGGATGCACCAGTTACCCTCTGCAATATGTGTTCCATCTTGGGTAGGGGGTAATTGTCTTTGTTTGAGCTTCTTTTTAGATTCCTGAAATCGACACAGAGCCTGATTTCTCTGCTTTTCTTCCTTACTGGGACCAAATTGGCCACCCACTTGGAATATCTCAATGGGACAGTGATTTGTGCATCCAACAATCTTTTTACTTCTTTCTCCATAACGGGTAGCAACATGGGATTTATCTATCTTAGCTTCTGCCTAAATGGCTTAGCCTCTTCCTTCAGTGGGATCTTGTGTTCAATGATTGATGTGTCATATGTATTGAGGTCTTCGTAGTTCCATGCAAACACATCAGCAAACTCTCTCAGCAACTCTGTATATTCAGCCCTCTGCTCCTCGGTCAAACTTTTTGACAACTTGACAAAATTAGACTCCTCCGGTGTGCCAATGTTGCACTCAACTGTGTCTTCATCTTCATCTAAAAGCCTACCCTTTATTGCCACATCATTCCCATCGAACAATCTCTCTAATGGGACTAGTCCCCTTGGAATGTGATTTCTAGGCAGCTGAATAATGTCATGCTTTGCTATTTTACTCAGCAACTTACCCCCATTAAACCCTTCCTCAGGGATGAAATCTTGGTCGATATGCATCTCTGAAAATTCTTCGATAGTCTCCAAGAACTTCTTGATCTCGAGATCATCCTCAAACACCTTCCAATGTTTGACGTTGTTAGGTATGGAAGGCTTGTATTTTACTTCTACATCATACATAAATTTGGGCGGCGAGGGTACTTTGAAATTGCTTGCTAATGTAGTCAAAGAATTTTCCACTATGTTCTCCTCTCTTGGGATGAAATAAATGTTAAACGTTGAGAAGAAACTGTCAACTAGGTCCCACATCTCATTTTTGTAACTCCTGACTCGAGGGTGCTTGGCCTGATAAGCGCTTCTGATCTGCTGGACTACCATCTCGGCATCTCCGAACACTGCTACTTCCTGAATTCCCATTTCCCTTGCATATCTTAATCCTAGAACAAGGGCTTCATACTCCACCACATTGTTGGTGGTTTCGAATTCTAATTTGTACGATAGAGATACAGTTTCCTGGGCAGGTGACACAAAAAACACCCCAGCACCAGCACCTTCACGAGAATAGGCTCCATCAAAAAAAAAATTCCAAACGGGGGTGATGGGAGGAGGAAGTTCAAGAGGAGAAGTGGGCTACTTTCTGAGTTTGAGAGGAGGCTCGGGGGCATGGGTGAGTTGTAGTAAACTGGAGCCTAAGTCAATGTCCAAAGCAAAGATGGGATGATTGGTAGGTTGGCCTCATCGCTGATTATATATGCAGGTTGGGCTTCTCTATATATCCTTCTATGCTCTCCTCCAAACACTGGGATAGTAGCGTATGTGAGGTCCATCTACAAGGTTCCCCCCAGTCTCTTTATCCAAGATCTTGATAATAACATACCAAACTTAGGGGGGACATCGGCCACTACAATGTCCATGACCACACTTTTCATGGGCAACTGAAACAAGGTCACGACCAGGTCTTTGATGACTCCTAGACATTGAACTTTTCTGGAGTCGAAGGAATAGAGGTCATGATAGGCTCGGGTGACTTCTAGTCCTAACTCCTCCATGACAAGTTTGGGCATGAGGTTGTGAGAAGCCCACGAATCCATCAAGCAATTGTGCAATACCTTGTCATGTATGTTCAAGGAAGTGTAGAAGGGAGAGGATGAGTCATTTCTGTCTTCTACCATAGGACCTAGGATAACTGCAGGCTTTTCATCTTTCAAATTGATGAATTCCATGGGAAGGTTCGACACCTCAGACTGTAAAAGCTCAGAGAAGCGTTTTTTGAACCCTTCATGTTTAATCAATTTTGTCAGGGGCACAGGGATTCTGATTTTTTGAATTTCATGCTTGAAATTAAAAGAAGATAAGAGCTTTGGGATTTCTCTTATTTTGGGAACATGACTCTGGATAATGGGAGAGAGGGGTTGGATATTCCTACCTCTAAGACTATCTGCTGCTTTGTTAGCAGGTTTCTCTATCTTGGTAGACTGCTCAGGAATGTCAGGTGCTTTAGTCTTTTTCTTTGACCTCAGATCATATCTGCCTGGGCTGCCACTGGCCTTGTCTCCCTTGCTTAGTTCATTTAGCTGACTGTCCATGAGAGACTCCTCGTAGGGTGATTGACTGAGATGAGGAAAAGGAGGAGTGTCTCCGAAGAAATGGATTTGAGGATCAAGCTCGTATGTTTCTCTTTCTTCCTCCTCGGCCACAAAATTGTTTTGAAAAGGAGCCTGAATTTTCTGGTCTTCTCTGTCTCTCCCCTTCTCTCTTTGCACATTTGGGGGAGTAAAATTATTTGGCCTCCTGAAACCTCCTTTATTTTCAGTGTTATGAGGGCCCTTATATGCTTTCCTCCCCTCGACCTTCATTCTCTCCATCTCTGCAGACAGGGACTTCACCATCCTGGTCAGTTCATCCACTTGAGGGTGAGGCAGCAATGGATCAGAGGTCGAGGCTTCCGACCTTCCTTTTCTCCTGTCTACTTCAGCCTTGTTCCTCAGTCTATCAACTGCTAACACATTGGATTCCACCTCTATGGCTGCATCTTGCATCTGAGCTAAGGAGGTAGCTCTCCTTTCTCTCAACAAAAGGCAGAAATCGGGGCCGAACGCGCTAGCATATGAAATCTTAGCTGAGGCTTCTGAAGGCTTTATCTCGGCGAGGATTTTGTTATACATCTTATTAAATCTTTTGGAGAAGTCAGAGACAGACTCTCCTTCCATTTTCTTCAAAGACCTGAACTCTGTCATGTAATACATGAAATCATTCCTATCTCCCCACTGCCTCAGAAAAGCACTATCTAGAGCTTCAATCCTAGCAATATACCCTGGAGCCAATCCTCTAAACCACTTCCTCACCTCACCATCCAGGCTCTGGACAAAGACTCTCATCCAGACATCTTCATTTTCAATGTTGAGGTTGTCTGCATAACTGTAGAAAGTAGCCAGGTTCTCTTTGGCAATTATGTCTCCTTCCCCAACGAACTTGGGCATGTATTTCAAGTAATCCCTAGCAGGAACAGGATTCACAAGATGGGGTAGGATTAAGGGAGCATATCTGGAAATGACTATGGCGTCCATTCTATTCGGAGGGGGATTAGCACTAGCCATAGGAATATTAGGTGGTGGAGAGCTGGGAGGAGAAGGAGTTCACGAGGGGGCTACTGGGAATGAGTCCCGAAGTGGAGTAGGAAACAAGATGGGATTTAAGGAGACGGTTAACGAGCTCAAGTCTGCAAATGCTTCTCTTCGCACAGGGGTAGTAAAGATAGGAGTGGGGAAATATTCTGTGGTCCCAAGTCTACGCTAGGGTACAGTTTTGGGGGAAAGAGGAGTGACAATTTTTTGTCCCTTCGGTTCCAGACCCGGAGAGGAAAACTCAACAAGAACACTCCCGAAATTTAGGAAACAGGAAACTTGAGAAACAGGTCTGTCAAGAAACTGAGGAGGAGAAAAAGGGGCTCCCATAGAAGGATATGGTGGATTACCTGGTTCAGTGGTGGATGCTTCTTCTTCAGAGGCCTTTCCCTTTCTGAGCACCACTTCTGGATTTGTTTCAGGCGTAGCTAGAGGCAACTGTGGATGAGACCGCGTATGCCTGCCTCTAAAAGCCACAATTAATAGAGCAGGTCATCCCTAGTGGAGTCAACACAATGGATTCACCAGGTGCACAGCAACAATCTTGATAATTCTGATACCTGATGCACCTTCAGAATCAGTTAATCATTGTCGTTCAATCCTGGGGAAAATATTCAACCTCGTCCCCGACAACGGTGCCAGAAATGTTAGCGTCGGAAGTCACTCCTGGATTGCTTTGCAAGAGTAGAGGCCGACACCCATCAGTTTTGTGTCATGATAGCTTTAATGGATGATCAGGTGGGTAGAGACTCAGGGAAATATCATTCTAACTCAGGGACTGGGTCTGGCATGTAAGGAGAAAAGGAGGTCTTGATCTAACTTCGGCCAGTGGGTTGATTAAGAGGTGAATAGGTGGAAGACTTGGTAAGAAAGGTGAACAAATGACTTCGGGAAACAGGCTTTCAGCAGTTTGCAGAAGAAATACTCTGAATGCAAGATCCCCTTGGTTCAGGGTCTCAAGAAACTGAAAAGGGGACTTGACTGGATCCTCCAATTCCAAGTCACTCAGCGCTGAGAAAAACACAAGGATCGATTAGAGCAACGTAATTTCTACAGTGATCCTATCCAACATCATCCTATAACAGCTACAACCCGACTGGATCCTCCAATTCCAAGCTGTTCTAACACAGTGTAAATAGGGATGTGAAAGAAGATGACATTCATAAGGCAAGAAGTCTCAAAAGTCCATGCATAACCAGAATAACAATGGTGTGTTAAAGCTTTTCAACCGGGAGCTCTGCTCAACCCTCCATACTTAAAAATACAAAGACTGAGTCTATATACTCAGGAAAATTCATCTCACAGAGGCATGTCCAATCACTCAAGGCTTGATGTCCCTTCAGTCAAACTCGTATTGATATCTTCTTTTAAATGTCGCCTTAACTACGCATGGCTCCTGTAAGGGGGTTAGCTGAGCCATGAAGTGCTCGGCTAGCGTGCGTAGACTTCTCTGTCGAGTCAAGGACTTCGGCACGGCTTCGTTGAGAGAATCAATACACAGGACCTCTGTGAGCAGGTGGCTCGCCAAACCCTCCATTCCCCTCATTTAATGAACGAAAGGAGGTTTCAACCACCCACTCTTGCCTTCATTCACTTCAATGCTAGAAATAGTATTAAGATTGGGTCCGATGGTGCCTGGAGGTCACGATGATCCCCTCTGCAACTGAACTCGGCACCTTTGATTTTCTTTATGCATCTCCTTCTTCTACCCAAGTGACCATGGGTTGTGACCATATGCTTTCGGCATTCGCGAATATGAAAGGGATAATATTTGCTGATTGAAATTGCGATGAGCGATATGCCGAGATGGCTTAATCTGGTAACACGCATCCCTCTAGATCTGATGGTTCTTACCTCTCCCAGCGATGCCGTGGGCCTGGGTCCGGGATTCTCTCGGCACCTCACGCATCGAAAAATAATGGAGCTGCTCTTTGCATGTTGGAGTCGCGATGGGTGAAGCGTCGAGGTGGCTCTACTTGCTGCCAGGTGTCCCCTCTGGATGGGTGGCTGAAAACACTTCGTGATACCATGGGCCCCACTTTCTATGCTTTAGGCGCTATCAGGGTTCAGGGTTTCGTGATGTTTGAGCAACATGAAGCTCTCACCCCACGAACTCCCGACTGCCAAAACGCGAACGCGGCCAAATCTTGAAACACGTGTCCTTAGGATGAACGGACGAGGGGGCGCTCGATATTTACAGGGGAACCACCCTTATTTGTAGGCTCTCTTGATATGACCCAGGGCTGAGACCGTGGGCTCGGCGCCAAAGGCTCTTTCGGCGTTTCACCGATCAGTACATTCAAGTGCAATGAGCAGAGGGCTCCCTATTCTCTGAAACCCCGATCCACGATATGCCAACAGGCTGCCACCTGTCCTAGTTAGATCGGACGACCTGAACCTGCTGTGAAATACGAGAACTGTCCTTTGCGTTAAACCTTGGGCAATTCAGTAGCTCCGAAAACCTGGTGACCGTCGATCTTCTTTGTAAAATAGATCTTGGAGGCTGTCGACGACATTTTTCCCGCTCGCTTGACCTGCTACTTGGAAAAATAGGGACTCTCTCGTGCTGCGCTTGGGCATTTTGTGTGCAATCTACAGCCCTGGGTGTTTCTGCGCCAAATGACAAAAATAATTGCTAACAGATAACATGTATGTGAGAAGCTCTAGAAGATGAGATTGAGCTACTGAAAGGTGAACTTGAGAAATAAAATAAGGGATCAAAATTTGAAAATAGTTCAAATATCTTAGATGAAATTCTCAGTAGTCATAGGTCACCAAACACAAGACTGGTTTGGGATACACCCAAGACTCAACTTCTACATCACAAGGATATGTCAAAACACCAATCAGTTATGAAGATGCTCTTAAATTCCCCTTAAGGAGAGAAGATAATAAGGTAAGTATGATGCCACTGGAGGTTGTCCCAAATAAATAGAAATCAACACCCCCTACTAAAGAAAAAGATGTCAAGAAGAATACAATCACCAGAATAAATCCCTCTAACATATATCAATATCTCTTCCTTGGATATTTATATTCCTACAATAATTTTGGACTTGAAGCAGTACATTGTAAATCCTATAGAAGGCACAATCCAAAAAATGTCCAAAGAAGTCAAAAGTTCAATAGAGATAAAATAAACTATAATTCGCTCTCTCCATTACAAGATTTCAATATGGAATGCCTCAAATGTAATAACTATGGACATGAAGCCAGTGAATGTAGATTTTCAAAGTATGTCAAAGAGATAAATATTCCCAAAAATAAAAAAGTATGGAAGAAAAATCAAGTAGAGAAAACAGAGTGTAAAGTAACCCTGTTGGGCCTGAGATATGATCATCTTCATGACATTATTATACACTTTTTTCCATATGTATATATGCATTTTTATATTTCAAAGGAGCTTTTTGAATATTTTTATGGTAAAATGATATAATCGACATGAGGTACATATAATTCGTGTTTTGTGATTCAATCAAGTTTAATTTATCATATTTTATGGTTTCCAAGAGTTAATTCATGTTTTTCTGCTATTACAGGGAAAAACACACCATGTTTCTTGGTCCGACACTCGTTCCGGCACTTGATCCAACACTCGTTCCGGTACTTGATCCGGCACCCAGTATTGCACAAAAACACAAGGCAAGTTGGCAGTTATGGTATTGACGGCCAATGGTGGACAAATAGAGCACATGGGTTTTGTTATTCATGACCCCCTCTAGCTACTAAGCTCAATACAACTTGATTTCAGTTGTCCAAAGAGGGTGATCATTGGGTTCCTCCGTTTGGTTAGTTATAGATGCATTTAATGTAATTTTCCAAATTTAGAGGTGGTTCGACCCTCCTGTGGTTGACCACCTAGGTTGTAAGCTTATAAATACCAATAGGATGATCATTAGATTGTTAACCAAGTAGCATAAGCATTAGAATTGCCAAAAAAATGATTTTTCTCTATTTGAGTTTTTACATTGCCAAAATTATGCCAGAACTGTGTTTTTGGATTTGTATGGTGAATTTGGCCTGCTAAGCTCATGGTATACTTTTAGAGAGTGACCACGACTTGCTGGGGGGGCCACCAGTAGTCTGGTAACTCTCTTCTTGTTGATTTATGCATTTCTTAATTTAATTGCTCTTTCTTTATTTGTTGTACATGCATATTTTTATTTAGTTAATTAATTTGGTGTAGCTTAACTGATTTGCTTCTCTTTTACAGGTTAGAATGATGAGATGTATTAACATGCATTAATCTCGTATATTAGAAAAGGCTTGCAAGTCTCTCTCTCACTATACTAACCCCGCATGCAGTTAGATGTTAAATTGTGCTTTCTTTTATAATTTTACAGTCAAGTTTAGAACATATTTTTAATTAGAACAGAGCATAGTTTTAATCTGAGTTTCTTCTGACAAAGATTGATGGATGAATAGATTTGCTTCCAGTTTTTGAATCATAGCTTGCTTACTTCAATTTTAGATAGATTTCACTTGCTTAGTTATTGGTTAAATGTAATTGTCAATTCACTTTTTAATATCATGTTTTTAATTTTTGTTTTCAGTCATTTTCTTATCATAGCTTGAATGATTAAACTAGACATAGTATAGTTTCCTTTCACGCAATTTCCTTTCATAGATTAAGATGCAATTAAATTTCTTAGTTAGATAATGATGATCTCATCATGATGTTGATGGTTTATACATGAATATGCATGGTATTTAACATTACTTTTATCATGGCTAAGTTTTCATTGGACTGTTTACTTCACACCTTTCATTTTTCCATTAAAATTAATATTGAGCTTATACCATTAGAACTGTCCTTTGTTGTCCAGTGTCATTGAGATATCATCCGTCACCACTAAAGGCATTCACACAACCACCAGCATTGCATTTGAGTGTTTCATAGATTAAAGATAGGTTCTTTCTTTTGTAGATTAGAAGAGATAGTTTCTTGTTTTCATAAGTTTAGTTGATAGTCTTTCTTGCTTTCAATAGAATAAATTTCCTTTCATGCATTGCATTGAGCATTTAAAATTCCTTTCACGCAAGAGAAATAGTTTTGCATTAATCATTTATTTCACTTGCCTCTTAGGCTAGGTAGTTGTTCAATGAGAAGGCTTTGCTTACTTGTCCATTTTCTTTAGTAGGATAGATAGTTGTCTTTGCTTACTTGTCTTTTTCTTTAGTAGGTTAGTCAGGTGTTTTTGCTTGCTTGACTGTTTTCTTTAATAGGTTAGATAGGTTCTTTTGCTTACTTTCTTATTTAATTTCTTTCATAGGGTATTTTCTCGTTGAATGTAGGTTGGAAAGTTAAAAGTAGTTTGTTTTCATCATTTGCTTAGTATGCTTAGTAGTTTACCTTTGCTTATTGTCATGAACTAGTTTTCTTTGAATAGGGTTTTCATTCGCTTTCTTAGGAACTATCCATCAGTCCTTGGCCCAAAAGTACTTAGGTTACCTAATTTCAAGTTGCTTAGTAGGGTTTTCTCATTAGATAGGTTTGTTTGAGTAGATTAGCCTTAGATAGCTACTTTCCTTAGTTAGTCTACACTCCTACAAACCTTCCACCTTTGGCATATATTTTGCTACAACTCTAAGTTTACTTGCCTCGGGTTGACAATTTAATTGAGGGTAGTTTAGTTACTTTTTCAGTACATATAAATCACCTAAAACCAATTAGTTATGAAGATGCTCTTAAATTCCCCTTAAGGAGAGAAGATAATAAGGTAAGGATGATGCCACTGGAGACTGTCCCAAATAAACAGAAATCAACACCCCCTACTAAAGAAAAAGATGTCAAGAAGAATACAATCACCAGAATAAATCCCTCTAACATATATCAATACATATTCCTTGGATATTTATATTCCTACAATAATTTTGGACTTGAAGCAGTACATTGTAAATCCTATAGAAGAAACAATCCAAAAAATGTCCAAAGAAGTCAAAAGTTCAATACAGATAAAATAAACTATAATTCGCTCTCTCCATTACAAGATTGCAATATGGAATGCCTAAAATGTAATAACTATGGACATGAAGCCAGTGACTGTAGATTTTCAAAGTATGTCAAAGAGATAAATATTCCCAACAATAAAAAAATATGGAAGAAAAAACAAGTAGAGAAAACAGAGTGTAAAGTAGCCATGTATGCCAAAAACAAAGGATGTCAGTGGTATATAGACAGTGGATGTTCTAAAAACATGACTGGAGATAAAAGAAAATTTCTCAAGTTAATGAAGAAAGAAAAAGGAAAATTCACCTTTGGAGATAATGTGTCAGCCAAGATACTTGGAAAAGGCATTGTTAGCCCAGGGAATAATAAGGCCAACGAAGAACATGTACTTTTAGTAGAAAAAATTATTCCTAATATCCTAAGTGTAAGTCAAACATGTGATCAAGGTCACATACTTACCTTTGATTCTCATAAATGTGAGATAATAAGAGAAGATACAAGGAATCTAGTGGAAGTTGCACCAAGAACATCCAACAATGTGTACATCCTTGACATGCAAGGAGAAGAAAAATGTTGTTTAGGTCAAGAAGATGAAAGTTGGATATAGCATAGAAGGTTGGGACATATAAGCTTTAACAACTTAATCAAAGCCAATAATAAGGAGTCAATGAGGGTTCTGCCAAAGATTATAAAGAGTTCAAATCCTATTTGTAAACATTGTCAGATAGGGAAGTAGAAAAAAGTCAGGTTCAAGACAAAAGAGCATTCTTAATCAAGACCCTTAGAGCTTATTCACACTAACCTATGTGTTCCTACTAGAACTAAAAGTATACATGGAGAACATTACTTTATGTTGGTCATTGATGACTACACAACAATGACATGGGTATACTTTCTAAAGGATAAATAATAATCCTTTGAAAAATTTAAAGCATACAAAGCCTTTGTAGAAAATGAAACAGATCTCAAAATTAAATGTCTGAGATTAGACATTGGAGGAGAATTCATCTCTAAAGAGTTCATTAATCTTTGTGAAGATCATGGAATCAAAATACAATTTTCAGATCCCATGACTCCTCAACAAAATGGAGTGGTTGAAAGGAAGAATAGAAATGTTCAAGAAGATGTAAGAACCATGTTGAATGAATCCAAACTTCCAAATGAGTTTTGGAGAGATGAAATATACAAAACAATTCACATACTCAATCAAACACAATTGATACCTAACCATGAAAAAACACCTTATGAAATATGGTTTGGTAGGTCAACATCAATGAAGTACTTTAGAGTCTTTGGAAGTAAGTGTTACATCAAAAATGATGAGGATAATATAGGGAAACTTGACCCAAGATCAAACGAAGGAATATTTATAGGATATTCACCTAACAAAAAGGCTTATAGATGTTATAACCTAAGACTACATAAAATGGTGGAAAGTGCTAATGTAAAGATAGATGATCTAAAGTTAAGACAAGTCATACCCTAGATCATATCAACATATGATAATAAAAGTGATGGAGATTATTACAATGAAGATGTTGATAAAGAACCTTAAGAGAATGAATCCCACGCTAATGATGAATATGATGAAGAAACACCCTTTCCAAAATCCCCATCAAAAAGGGTTCAAAAGAATAATCTTGAAAGTCAAATTATTGGAAATAAAAATGCAGGAGTGGAAACAAGAAGGAAACTCACATTTGACTCAGAATAAGCAATGTTATCCCCAATAGAACCTAATTCATTTAAAGAAGCCAACAAAAGTAAATATTGGATTAAATCAATGGATTAAGAACTATACAAAATAGAGAAGAACTAGACTCGGGAACTAGTTCCAAGACCCAAGGACAAAAATGTGGTAGGAACTAAGTGGATATTCATGAACAAACTCAATGAAAATGAGCATATCATAAAGAACAAAGATATATTAGTATGAAAGGTATATGCCCAAGTGGAAGGTATTTATTTTGAATATACTTTTGCTCCAGCATCAAGAGCTAAGGCCGCCAAAGTGTTCCTGGAATTTACATGCTTCAGAAATTTTAAAATCTATCAAATGGTTGTCAAGTCATCATTCCTTAATGGAACACTAAAAGAAGAATTATATGTTGAGCAACCAAAAGGATTCATGTTAAAAAAAAATCAAGACTATCTGTGCAAGCTAAAAAAATCCATGTATGGTCTTAAACAAGCCCCCAGATCATGGTTCTCAAGGCTTGATGTCTAGCATTTTGGAATTTATGAGTAATGTTAAAAGGGGTTAGGTTTTTGGATGTCTAGGGTTTTGGAATTCATGAGTAATGTTAAAAAGGCCTCTAGAGCCTCATTGTAATCATTCTTATTAGATAGATGTGCATAAAAACCACATCTTTTCTCATAGATAGCTACCACCATTCGAGCAATTTGTTTTCAGCTCTGCAGTTTTACAGTTTCATCCTATTTCATTTATTCAATAGAAGTTATTGTTCACTGGATATTTGTTGTTGTTCTCCATGTATTTGTGTTATTGTATTCAGTTTGTTATTCATTTCGTTCCGCTCATAAATCCAGATCACAAGTAGGTTTGTATTGATGTTGTAGATTCCCCATTGGACTACAATATATTGTTAGGAAGTAATTATATATATGCGATGAAGGTAGTTTACTCCTTATTTTTTTGTACCATGAGTTTCCCCCATGAAGGGAAGGTCATTACCATCGATCATCTCACTTTCTATGATCCCAAATCTCAACTCACTCCTAAGAATGGTTTTCCTTCTATGGATGGAAACTAGACCATCTCTTATTTTTCTGATGTTTGTCCTAGAATATTCAAAGATTCTACATTGGTTGGCATGTATTATGGCCCTTTGTCGGTAATAACCCCACTTAGTCCATCCGATGTTTGTATAGTAACAACATCCAAATTGTTATCACTCTGTAAATTCCCAGAGGTTGTTATGAGGTAAGAAGAAACTTATCAGAGGTAACCTTAACCAACCGCTTCCAAACTGGAAGCTATCCCTACCAGTTTCAGAGAGGGATCTCTCTGTGAGTTTTAGATTTGTTTGAGTTTTCAAGATTTTAGGCTAGTTAGAAAGAATATAATTGATTTGTTTGTATTGTTTTTGAATGAAGTGACTGAATATCACTTACACTTCCATTGGGCTATGGGCCCTGTTTTTAAAACATAGAAGTTAAAGACAACCTTTACAAGATTTGTTTCATAGGGCGAGATAGTGATAATGTTGGATTATTTAGGAATAAAAATGGTGTATTGCTAGAAAAAAAAAAAAAGGTGAGATATCAGTTAAAACAAAAACGCATTTAAGAATTTCTTTGTTATAACATCAGAGGAAAAACATTTAAATCTATAAAAGATTAAGAACAGAGTATACAATGGTAAATTTTGCAACTTTAACTTCCTTTAAAGATTAGATTTAGAAAGACAATATGATAACTGAGAAGGAAAAACTTGTACGTAGACAGAGGTAACTTCACCAACAATCGACATGCAGGAATCCTATGAAACTTCTCTTTGTATTACTGGAATAACTTCTTGATAAAAATTACAACAACTAGAGCTTTCTCAGGCATAAAGATCAACAACGCTCAATACTTCTAAGTTGGAAATATTTATAATAAAAGTTACAACGACCCTATCATTAATGATCAGGACGTGGCAGATTCTAAATTTAACTAACTAACTCAACAAGATACAAAACTTTAGGGACTGTTAATGATGTGTCGAATTCTTCAAGCCGATTTTGGGGAAGGTCATTGGTGAGTCATCTGCACTACTTTGTCTGATCTGATTGTTGACTAGACTTGAACACCTCATCTCCAACTCGATCAAATTGCATAGCTCTTCCCATCATAGCTGACTGGGCATAATGACTTTGAGTAATATTCGGTATATTTCATCCATCTTTGTGTACTTGGAAAAATTTGGCCTGACGATGAAAATATACCGGATCTCATGATGTATGTTGATGTCTGGCTGCAAAGTTTCTAAGAATGCCTTGCCTGTTATGCTGCCCTGTATTCCCAAAAATTTTGAACTATATTTGGCCACCGTGGCTAGCTTATGTTTATAATCAGGAAGGGTCATTAACTTATCATTTAGGACCATTAAGTTTGGGAGA
Organism: Picea mariana; assembly: GCA_032191745.1. Taxonomy (NCBI): domain Eukaryota; kingdom Viridiplantae; phylum Streptophyta; class Pinopsida; order Pinales; family Pinaceae; genus Picea; species Picea mariana. The sequence continues at coordinate 21,894 of JASDQU010680927.1, read as the reverse complement.
CCTTTCTTCTGCAGAGCTTCGATCTTACTGAAAACTCTTTGAACTCATGCGTCCATAGTCTGGAATTTCTCTTCCAACTGTAGCATAAGTCCTCTCTTGGTCAGAATCCTCTTGACTTCGAGGATGTTTTATGTCCTATCTTCAATCTTCAAATCCTCTAATTCTTCCTTGGTTTTCAAATTCAGAAATCTAATGATCTCAATGGCTTCTGTGGGAATTTCTCCCAGCTCTCCTTTTATTTTCTCAATAGCTTTCCTGCTCCTCTGTACCAGTTCTTTTTGCTCGAACATGATTTGCACCATAGGCCATATTACATTTATGGATTTGGAGATATCCATCCAAATATTTTCCTTGGCCTCAGCAAGTGTCTTGCCCACCACTGTTTGCTTTTGAAGCTGCTGCAATTCTTGTTTGAGATTGTCTGATGTTTGTTTCTCCATGGAGTAGCTTGTTTGGTAAGAATACTTGAGTTGTTGAATATCCTCAAACTCATTTTTTAGTCTACTAATTTTTGTCTCTTGCAAGTCCATTTTCTCCATGGATTTAGCTAATTCCATTGTCTTTTCCAGAGCTATCACTGGAGTTGCTGAGGGGATTTTTACTATGGATGTTTCTGCTACAGATGATGTGCTTACCCCTGTGAGTGGAACTGCGCTCAATGGAATGACTTCCATAGGCATTGATTGTTCCTTATCCTTCAATAACCTTTCTATTTTTTCTTCCATCTCTTTCAACTATGCATTATGTTCCATCATCAACTTGAGCATCTCGTCCTTTTCACCTTCTGTCTTAGCTATCTCCTTTGCCTGTGCATCTTCCGTTGGTGGTAGTTTCAGTTGTTTCCTCAGAGATGCTATATCAACATTTTTCTTTTTGAGCATCTCTTCGACTGCTTTCACATTCGAGGGGTCATACCCGATCTTGAGGACCAATTCTTCCAACGTTTTAATTTTGTTATCCTTTGCAAAGGATGATATTTTTTCTAACTTTAACTATGTCTGAACATTGCTCAGAGAGACCTATAGTTTAGCAATCGAAGTAGAAGCATTTGCCAAAGTGGAGAAAACCATTTCTCCAGTTTGCCTATGCAGATCCATTTGATCAGCCGGGTGCACATCTCTGGTGTTGAACTCGAACGTTTCCCTTTTGTAGTCAGTGATTGCCTTTGGGTCGGGCATCTGTGCCTGCAAAAAATCTATGTGCATTCTACCTTTCTCTGTATCAAACGTAGACAACATTCTGTGTTGTGTCGTGGATGTTTGTTTCCAAAACTGAGCATAACTGTTGTTGGTCAGCATTTGATTCCTTTTCTTGATCAAGTCATATTTCTAAAAAATGCTTAATTTGACACCTCCTTGTTTTGGTTGGTTGATTAATGAAGTATCCGTCTGCTTCTTGGATGAAGAAGTAGCTAATGGATGTTAGAGATAAGTGGTAAATGATCTATAGTGGATTGGGTTCCCTTTTCACTAGCCATGTTAGTTGTATGATTGGGTTTTGGCCTCTTGGTGTATAATTGGAACTCTTCGGCCGAGACTTTGGTGACAAAAGGTGAAGTGTCCTTCCTGGGCCTTTTCTCCTTTGGAACCTGTGGTGTGTTTGTTTGTGAGATAACAATAGGAGGAGATTGTTGTTCTATCTCTTCTAGAGTGTTCACCTCCCACTCTGTTTGATTTGCGAACTTCTCTATTTTGGGCTTGGGTGAATGAACATATGGAATGTTTTTATTCTTAACCCTCATCTCCGAAATGATCCTGCATGGGTCATGTTTCCATAGGAAACTAGTGTCAAACCTCATTTCCTTCAGAAACATGCCTTCTTCTTCCCCGGAGCCTCTGCTATTGCAGATAAAAGACCCTATTTGTCCTTTAATTCTGAGCTATTGTTTCTTCTTCAGATACACAAAGTGTATGTCATCTGAATTTATCATCTGTCTTATGTACTCCAGGGAAAAAATCATCATGGGTAAATACTTGGGCGGCTTGTATGGAGTTATCACATCCATATATTCTGATCTCAGTGTGATTTTGGTAAAGATACCAATCTCCGGGTTTTGTAAGGTACGAGAGGTGTAAAATCCTCTGAATCTCCTGATTTATTCTTGGTTTTGGTTTTCCACTGAGCATGCTCACCATTGGGTGGTAAAACTACTCGATGAACTGTTTGAAACTGAACTCAGTGGAATTTCGTCTGAGTAACGAAGTCAAAGATGTCACCTCCTGCGGCTTCCCGTCCTTGTTCATTTTCTGCATCGAGAAAGAGAACCTATCCACTTGAAATAAGACGAACGTGTAAGCCAGTATGGAGGAGTACCAGAACATGCCCTCTGTGGAAAACTTTGAAAAATGCTCATGAATGTTCTCTGCTAGGAAAATGTTGTAGTCGAAATGATTGGTGGGTTTTTCCTCGATAGAGAAAATGGACAAAAAACCCAATATAGGTTCATCCACCCATTCATCTGAAAAATAACCAAGTAGACAACAGAGTGATGAAATGACTTGGTTTCCGTTTTTTGAGAACAGGGAGGAAGGATACGGGGGATTTGACTTGGGGAATTGAGCATCATGTGGGAGGAAAAATTCAAATATCTGAGCTCTTTGAGGAAAAGATAGTTTCTGGTATAACTCTTTTATGATTTCCAGATTGAAAGGGGAGGTAGATTCATTTCTAGGTATTTGCATCATCTGATCAATGGCCTCTGGTGTGATGAAGAACAAAGTTTCTCCTGGTGACGAGACTATGGCTCTCTGGTCAGGAAGGTAATGAGCCTGGCATTTGAGGGAAAACTCAGGGAAATGATGAACCTGGGGGAAAAGATATAGAAGAAGATTGGACTCCTAGAGCCCGATTTCATCGCTCTAATCTAAGAAAGTGTCTTTGAGCCACGACTGCAAATTCGCGAAGTCAACTTCGCACCTTGTGTTTGATATTAGATGATCTTTGTCGGCCAATGGGATCTTGTCGAGGTCGACAGAAGGTGGTAGGAAAGGATTTTCCCTGGCTTCTGCTTTCTTGGATTTTGGCGCCATCGCTGTGAAAAATACCTGCAATTCAAACAAAATGTTAGTGGTAATGGTTTTGGTTGGGCTGCTGATTGAATCGAAGAGGAGACAAGGAAAATTTCTGGTGTGAGGATAAGATGAGCAATGGGCGAATGAAGGAGCAGGGATAGTTCTGGGTGAACAGATACCTGTTGAGTGCGGGGGATAGATCAGTGATTTTAATGGATAAGTTAACCTATAATAAATGGCCAATGGGTCATTTGGAGATTGACATGGCAGATGAAAAACGGGTGATGAGTACGACCAGGTGATGTGAAGGGTGTTGATTGGAGACCAACAATGGTGAGGGGACTTGTGATGGGTGAAACAAGGGGGATGGACTGACAAAGTTATGAGATAGGACTTGTAGGGGGAAAAGTGGAAAGTGATGTCATGATAAGGTGGTGGTATGCCAGAAAAGTGCAATAGATTCCTGCCACGTTAGAGTAGGGGACCTGCCAGGACCATTTCAT
>JASDQU010680927.1:0-18280 GCA_032191745.1 Picea mariana | reverse complement strand
GGTCCGGAAAGACTTGTTGACCGTAGATCTAAGCACCAGTGTCTCAGTCGTTCATCTGTGCGCTCTCTTTAATGTGCCAACGCGAAATCATATCTACAGTGGGGACCTAGGCTTGTGCCTTTTTGTGGGTTTGCTCAGCTTTCCCTGCTTTTTCCATGATGGCGGTCAGGCAATCATACTTTCAAACTTCAACGATATGAATCAACATCGATTATCATGCATGTTTTATTGAAATCAAACCAACTAACCTATGCTCTAACCTAAGTTCTAACCTACTTCCCTATGACATTTAGCCCATATTAAACTGTTGGACTAAGAAATTACTCTACCTTATGGTTATTTGGTCAAGATTAGGCAGTTTGGTCAAATTTATTCACTAGCGAACCTATCTACTTGGCCAAGATTAAATAGTTTAGCCAAGCTTATTCACTAATCCTATCAACATCAATTTAAAAGGGCTTGGCCATGCTTAGACTATATGGATCAAGCCATTGTTATTGCATGGGGCTTTATTTAATTTCTTTTATGCCCTCTTTGATTCTTTTCTCATTTTCTTTTTCTTTCTTTTTATTTTCTTTTCTTTTCTTTTTCAGGATGTAGTAGTCTCTGCAAGTCAAAAACACTGAAGGGAAAAAAATACAATCAAAATTTGATCCTATAAATTATAGGGTTATAACATAAACAACATGTCGCCTCAACACCTTATTTGATGATTCATCCCCATAGTCATCTTCTAAGCCCAAATGTAGGCAATCAACATCCAAATGCAACAACCCTAAGAGTACTTGTTGTAAAATTTTGGGGGTAAAATTTTGAAATTTTGTATGATTCCAATCTACCCCTTCTTCGAGAGGAAGAAAAAATTGAGGGTGGGGGATATGTTGGAGGGCCCGGTCAACTAGTCGACTAGGCTAGTAAGTTGACCAATTATAATGAGTCAGTAGATTATAAAGATAATTCGACATCGGTTCGATCGACCGACCAAGGTAGTTATGACAGTTGCAACTACCTTTCAATGATACAAATGTATAAATAAATGTGAACCCATGATGTATTTGGTGGTTATCAATCTGGTATAATAAAAGATTACTTGTTGTAGGTTCCACTAGTACTTTTCTCCTCTTCATCCTTCTATGTATGCATGCTTGTATATTACATGTAGATTGCTTGTTGTATATTATAGTTGTGTAATTGCACTACTAGTAACTTATATTATGTAATCTCATATATTACAACAAGGTATTTATGACAGTTTTCATAATTTATTATTGAATTGAAAACCCTTATTTGACTTACAACTCCTCTTTTTGAACTCTTAAAAAGATGGACTCAATTTGCTTAATTCAATAACTCAAAAAACTATGGACCCAAAGAGAATTGAGAATTTACAAATTAATTTCACCCAATGACTTAAAACGAAATTGTGTCAAATATTTGGAAATGACACATAATTGTTGATGTGAGGATTTTGAAGACACTTCTTTAAATCTAGTATTGTCTTGATATTGAACCTTCAACTCTTTTATCTCCATTTTCTCCCTGTGTATAAGGTTGATGTAGATGATGACAAATTATAAGTGTGATTTTAACATGTCAAAACTAGACACAAAACACCATCAAGCATTAAAAAAATTCACCATCACACACAAACACAAAGTGTAACTCAAACCCCCTTATTCAAATTTTGGGTAGATCTAAGACACAACCACCAAAACAATCTTTTTATTATATACTTAATACAACTAGATCTTAACACTTAAGAGGAATTATATTTTGAATGAGAATTTATCCCATATCTTCGGAGCTCGTTACATATCTTCAAAACTCATTACATATTGAGGGTAAAGTCATTTGTGACAAAACTTTTCCTAAAAAACAAAACATGAGTTTAAAAACCCTTTTACATTTTTTTTTTTTTTGGGTAATTAAGCCTTCAACTATTCTTTTGCATGACATTGTAATGATAGTTAGACTACACATTGAATACACCCAATACCAAATCACACTACAAGGACACCAAAGGTTTCCCATCTTTCACCAAAAAAAAAAAGCTCTCAACTCATTAAAAAAAACAAATGACTTAGCCAAAAAAAAAAAAACCTCCTTGCAATCCACTATTGTAATAGTCGACTCACAAATAAACATTGTAGTCCAGATATACTAAGATGTAGTCACAAATGACTTCTAGCTGGATCTGTAACAGAGTTGCTCAAGTCACATCGAAGCATCAATGTTCCAATAAAACCTGAATATTTAATCATGCCTCCACCACTACAGGTTCAGAGAATTAGATCTACAACTCACAGAATCAGATCACAGGTTTAAGAGAACAACTCGTGTGCATTGATCGTAGATCTGGTGAGCAACTAATTGAAGAAGCAACTGGCTTCAGATCCACAAGTTAATAATAGACATCATATAAGGAATAGAAGGATATATACTATGTCAAGACATTGATGTGAAATGATTACTGGTGCTCGATCTACCTATTTGCAAACATTTTTTTCCATACATATGATCCCACATATAAAATACTTGTTTTTACCTTTTATTCATACATACATATGATCCACATATAAAGTAAATATTTTTCACCTTTTTCCCATACATAATCCCACATATAAAGTAATTGTTTTTACCTTTTATTCATACATACATATGATCCACATATAAAGTAAATCTTTTTGACCTTTTTCCCATACATAATATAAAGGGGAAAAATTGCTCACTTTTTCCATTTTTCACCTTTTTCCCATACATAATCCCACATATAAAGTAATTGTTTTTACCTTTTATTCATACATACATATGATCCACATATAAAGTAAATCTTTTTGACCTTTTTCCCATACATAATATAAAGGGGAAAAAATTGCTCACTTTTTCCTAATCCCACATATAAAGTGGGAAAAATTACTCTGGATAGCTATAGTAAAACAGAATATTGACACTTAAATAGCTAGATTCAGATTGGGAATGAGGGCATATATGACCTTGTTCCATTAATTATGTAGTTAGTTACATATTCATTTCAAAATAACTTAAAATATCATTTATTATTCATTTCAAAATAACTTAAAATATTTATTTTTGTACCTATGATTCCGTATATTGAGAGAAATTATTTCATAACTATAATAAAACACAATATTTATACTTTAAAGAGATTGGACTATTTATTGATCATTTCAGGATAGCTTAAAATACTTTTGTTTTTTTTCATACATATGATCCTCTTATATAAAGTGGGTGCTTTTTTTCATAGATATGATCCTCATATATAAAGTGTGAGAAATTACTCTGTAACTATATAGTAAAACATAATATCTACACTTTAAAGAGATTGGAAATGAGGGTATCTATGACTTTTGTTGCATTAATGATGTAGGAATGGAGCATTTATATTCGTCTTGTATTATTGGTATAAGAATGGGACATCTATGACTTTGTTGCATTAATGATGTAGTTAGTTGGACACTTTATTGATTCATTTTATAATAATTACAAATACTTTTCATTAATCTTTTTTTTATTCATTAATCTCATAATGACAAAAAATGCTCCACCAATTTTCATTTGATTCATTAATCTCATAATGACAAAAAAATACTCTTCACTTATTTAAGATTTATTATGAAATAACAAAAAATACCCTTCACCAATTTTTAAGTAGCCATTTCATAATAACTAAAAATATTCTTAGAACTAAAAATACTCTTCACCTATCTTCAAGTCATTTCATTATAACTAAAAACACTTTTCATCAATCTTCATGTAGTTAGCTACTTTATTGATTCATTCATAATAACCAAAAATACTCTTCACTAATCTTCATTTGATTTATTAATCTCATAATGACCAAAAATACTCTTTACCAATCTTCATTAGATTCATTAATCTCATAATAATAGAAAATATTCTTCACCAAGCTCAGATTTATTATAAAATAACCAAAACTACTCTTCACCAATCTTCATTTCATAATGACCAAAAATACTCTCCACCAATATAAGATTTATTGATTCACTTCATACGAACCTAATATTTATTGACTCGTTAATCTTCATTTCTAAGGTTTATTGATTCGTTAATCTTTATTTCATAATGACAAAAAATATTCCCCACCAATATAATATTTATTAATTCATTTCATACGATTCTAAGATTTATTGATTCATTAATCTTCATTTCATAGTGACCAAAAATACTCTCCACAAGATTTATTGATTCATTTCATAGTTTCATAATAACCAAAAATACTCTCCACAAGATTTATTGATTCATTTCATAGTTTCATAATGACCAAAAATACTCTCCACCAATACAAGATTTATTGATTCATTTCACAATTTCATAATGATAAAAAAATACTCTCCACCAATCTTCATTTCATAATGACCAAAAATACTCTCCACTAGTGTTCATTCCTAATGACCAAAAATACTCTCCACGAATGTAAGATTGTAAAGTGTAGCTAGCGACTTCAGTCTAAGATCTAAGATTGTAAAGTGTAGCTAGTGACTCCAGTCTAAGATCTAATATTGTAAAGTGTAGTTAGCTACTTTATTGATTCATTTGTTAATGGCCAAAAATACTCTCCAATCTAAGATTGAAAAGTGTAGCTAACTACTTCATTAATTCATTTGATAATGACCAAAAATACTCTCCAATCTAAGATTGTCAAGTGTAGCTAGTTACTTCATTAATTCATTTGATAATGACCAAAAAAATACTCTCCAATCTAAGATTGATCACTCTCATGGATCATACCATCAAGAAGCTCCAATGCCCCAACAACTTACATGATTGGATTTTTGTTTTGAAGCTCTCATGGATCGCAACCATGAAGGAGCTACCAAGCCCTTAAAAATAAATAGTTTCTATGCCATGTTAATATTCAATGATACAACACGATGGTGGAAAATGTATAAGTGATTCTCAATTGATATTCATACCAAAGATACAAATATATAGTGCATGGATGTACACATCTCATATGATAGAATTTCTCTCACATTGAAACCTTATCAGTGGATAAGGATAACACTTCATCAAGAGATAAGGATAACAACTCATAAAGAGGTGATGTATTCTTTGTGATTGTATAGGGACTCACATGCTAACATCAAGGTATGAAAATTGATGTTCAAATTTTGTGGTAGAATGTTTGGTTTGCCAACATAACAAAGGAGAGACAATCAAAACCCTAGGTCATCTAGAACCATTAGCCATACAAATTCATAATTGGGAAGAGGTCTCAATGGATCTTATCATAGGTCTACCAAAGTTTGAAGGAAAGAATTCAACATGGTGGTGGTGGATAATTTTACAAACTATGCCCATTTTTTTCTTTCTTTCTAATATTTTTAAAGTGAGTGCAATAATTGCAACATTCATGGAAACAATTTAGGAGTTACATGAAAACCCTAACATTATTGTAAGTGATAAAAATCTAATTTTCATAGGTAATTTTTGAACTAACTTGTTTTCTTGTTTGGGTACTCAACTAACTCATAGCTCCTCTTACCATCCTTAATCTAATGACAAATTGAGATTGTCGATAAATGTTGTTGGCCCTTGACCAGGTTTTGAGGAAACATTGGTCATGTTTAACCATTTTTGGGACTTCGACAGGTTGGTCGAAGAGGAAGTGCCCATGCGAAGCGGAGATCGCGGGATCTCGCCCATTTTGCGAGATTTTTGGGGCTTTTAGGGTTTATGTAACGGGTATGGGATGTCGGCCCATGGGTTTACCCATGCTTAGGCTCCTTTTTGTAATGTATAAATAAGTGGCTAAGAATGTAAGAGGTAGTATGGATTAAGTTAAGGAGTTACTAGTCATTGATCAGCTTAGTGCATGGCTAGTTGACTTCGTGCAAGGTTGTGTTGAGGCTTGTAGAGCTAAATGTGAGTGTTTTGTAAGTGCTTTGTGTGTAGACTGTGTAAGGATTTGTGTTGTGACATGATTTTGAGGAAGGTGGATCTAGTGCACAGATCGCCTGTCCAATGCGGAGTGAGCTCTGTGGCTCTGTGCTTGTAAGAAGATTGAAGAAGAAGAGTTGGTGGGCATAGCCCCACACTGGGGTGAACCACGTATATCCTATGTTGATGTGATTTGTGCAATGTTATTCATGGTGTTTATGTGTCTATTTTCTTAGTGCACTATTCTTGATGTATGGTAGATAGATCTATGAATGCTTAATGCTTATGATGTGAATGAATGTTAGATCTGAGATTATGCTAAGGGCTTAAAAGTGTTTGATCTGTTTATTACAACGTTGTCATGTATTTAGGGTTTAATCTGCAATGTGAATGGAAATTAAGAACTAATGCATATTGTTAGCTAAGTGCTTGGTTAAGTATTGTGATCACAGATATGTGTCCTAGCTAGGTTGTAGACACCTGAGTCCTGCAACCCCCCCTACGTCTACCTTGGGTGAGACTTCATCTACTTCGTAGGTGTTGTTGACAGGGTCGATAGTTAGGGTTTTTTTGGTGCGTTGTTGAAGCGTTGATCCCTGGGTCTGCCCCTATGCCAACAAATGGTTCTGTTGTCGGGACCTAAAACTATGATTGTTGGGAACTGAAGAAAAGAAGAAAGCTATGTGCATAGATCTGTTGTTGTTGTGCGCAGTATTCTACTTGACTTGTGAAGATCAGTTCTAAGAAAGGAACTGGATCTAAAGAAAAGAGGTAAGATCTTAAAGCTTTGTGCTCTGATAAAGGTAAGATAAGTGGAAATTTTTTCTTCGAAAGTATGGATCTAGGTATGTTTGATAGATTTGGTCCTAGTCTGAAAACTAGGGCACAACTAGAAGAAATAATATTTTATCTGATTAAATTTGATAGAAATAGTGAAAGATATGTTATTCCTATGCATAGAAAGAATTTTTGGACTAACAAGTGGATGCAGTATCCTAGAAAGAATTTGAGCAGATTACAGGTCCATCACTGTGATCTTAGTGCGCAGTATATAAAAGGTTGGGGATCATTCAAAAGAAAGAGAGGATTAACACTATGTTATAACTGCAGAAGACCAGGACATCTTGCTAAGGAATACCCTGGTATAGGTCCTATTTATCTTTGTTGTAAAGTTGTTGATCATGAGGTTTTGGATTTCCCTAGAATGATTTCTAAAGTTGAAAAGATGAACATGAGAGAAGAAAACCATGAAGAAGGTCAAGAAACTAAGGATATGTTAGAAAACCAGAACGAATCAGAATCTGTGTTATTACAGTTGAAAGAAACCCTAATGGGAATATGGTAATGTGGAGAAAGGGAAGTGAGGCTACAAGGTAGCCTCCATCCAAGATGGTGTAGTGTGCCTAGCTTTCCAGTTGATAGCAGGCAAGCTCGTCAGAAAGAACTGCCCTACGCAACTAATAGGATTTGTAGTCTACCTTGGAGGGAAGTTCGTTGAAGGGATACAGATGAACTGGGCGAGCTACCTTGTCAATGAGTTGGAGAAGGACTGTCATGAAGCACAAGACCAATACTATGAGTTCCAATTGAGTTGGTTGTTGATCTCAATAGAATTTTTCACTTGGGAGATTCTAGAGGGAGCGACATTCCCTGAAATAGAGCCATCAAAACCACTGGCTGCGAGGTTCACCACCTTGTGGTATTCAAGCAATATGGAAAAGAAATGGAAATTAAATGCAGTGTTCCACACCTACTACTTACAGCTCGAGCAGGCCATTGAATCCTTCCCCCGAATGACGCTGAATACACTCCATTGATTTATGCCACTCATGAATTTTCACGCACGCTGACACTTAATCTGTATCACCGCACACAGGGATGAAAACAAGGAGGAGTTGCAGTATTACTACAAATTGACTGAGGAAGATATGGAAGAGATTGTTACACCTCAAAATTACTCACTTCGATAGTGTCGCAAGTGTCGTCATTATGAGTGTTGGAAGTGTCACATCTTGTCCGCAAGTGTCACATCTTGAATATAAGTGTTGCAAGTTTCACAAACATCATACTGCCATCTTGCCTATGTCGCACCTCTAACGACATCACAAAGACACTTAAGACACCCCAAAGACTAGTTTTGAAGAAGAAAAGTCTCTTGACAGGGAGTACAAACCTTTTCCTATTGAAAAAACCACTCAAAAAATAAATTTTGGAGAGGAGCACTCATGTACCCACTTTCAAGAAGTGTTAGCGCTCCCTAAGCCTCTTTGGGGGAGTGTTGGAGCACCCTGGTACCCCTTACACCAGAGCACTATCCCATTTTCAATGAAAATCATCTAGGTTTTCAATTTCTGAAGTTTAGTTTTTGCTCTTTTTCACTTGCTCACGGTCTCATACTCTCAGTCCATCTTGGTATTGGCTTTCAAACACATTATTTTTGACAATTCATCCTCTTTTGTTTGGATTTTTTGACATTTTTCCTTACTTTGCAATTTGTCCTTCACGATTTGGAGTCAATTTGTCGTTTTCTTCTCGTTTATCTGAATGAGTGAAAACTTTGTAAGGGGTTTCAAAGGTATTTTGTACTTTTCTTTCTGATCTTTGAGTCATCTTGTCCAAGCTCTTTCTCCTTCCTTTTGAGTTTTTGGCTTTTTGTTTCTTGTTTGATCACAACAAGGGTGTCTTTTGGTTTATGTGAAGTTTGCTTAAATCTCACAACTCTTGAAGTCTGATTAGCATAAGAAGATTTACATCTACTGGTTATCAGTCACATACAAACATTTTGGCATTGCATTGGATTCCTTATTGAGGGCTATTCCATGAGGTCATTTCATCTTAGTGTTTGATAGTGAAAGGAAAATCCTTCTCCTTCCCTTAATTAGACATTCATTGAAAGAAAAGATTGCTTATCATTTCTTATGCATATTTTGGGAACCGAGTCATAATATCATCAGTATTCACTCTCATACACCTATGAGTAAACAACAGCCACTAAAATAAACGCTTAACTAAAATTTATCAGACTTTTTACATCTTTTTTAGCAAACCTACATTAGTTTAAAGTGTAGGGATTTGGAATAGGTTGAAAGGATAACTTTCCAAAGCTATCAAACAAACTTATCATATTGCGATAGGGAGAGAAAATCCAATTGTTGTATAGGATTTCTGGGATCCCCCTCTCACAAAGGGGTTATGCACGAGGTCACATTCGGGAGAATTACAGAGATTATCCCTCCATGGTTCAATTTTTTGTAGTGGTCGGATCGTATATTGGGGATCGGTTGAAGGTATACCCACGATTATTTGTGAGAGCCTCTCGAGTTGATTTCAAACTTGTTATCCTGCCCATACATTTGGATCGAACTGTCGACTGTACCTACCCAGGGGATGACTATGAATTGGTGACCTTAGTAGACATAATCTTTAGGGTCTCACACAAGGTGACGGTGAAGGGAAGTCTCACTATACATGGAACAGACGTTGGTCAAACTCATTCTAGCTCCTTGGAGGGTATATCCATAATTACTGCATGGAAGCTTGCACCAAGGCATAAGTCTGTTAAGTAGGCCACCAACATAATTGATCCACCTTCTCAATCCCCGCCCCTTCTTATTTTGATCTCGCGACGTTGAATTTCATCACCAACTAGTGGTTTCATTGTGGGAAGGTTTTGTTTGATTGTTTTCTTCTCATATTCATAGCATGTGTTGGTTGTGTTACTTAGTGGACCTTAGGTCGAGTCAGTGTTAATGGCATAAAATCCTAAGAGTACCAATGGAGGAACCCCTTCTCCTGAAGAACCTTATACCTTTCCTTCTTTTGGAAACTTTGGTCCTCTATACATTTCCACACTGAGTCTTCCAGGACTCACCATCGGATTATCAGTTTGGTTGTTCCCCACTCAGGTGATTTCGAATCCTCCCAATGTTTCAACTGCACCTAATACTTTAGATTTCAGTACACCACCCACACATCAACCTCATGTCAACTTTTCACCTTCTTCTCCCATTAAGTCTCCTTCCATTTCTCCTTCTTCGCCTAGTGAAAGATCTAAAGCAAGCAGCCAGGTTGATCAAAAGAAGAAGAAACAGAAAGAGAAGAAGAAGAAGAGCCCGAAAAGGACCAAGGCCCCAACAACATCAGATGTTGGATCCAAGCAACCAGTTACTGTTAATAGTACTGGGAGTGTTGATGAGGTAAACAAGATTAAAATGAAGAATCTGAAACCCAAATTCCCTTGTATTCTTTGTAAGGGTGACCACTTTCTGAGGGATTGCCTTGGTATTCCCAAGGTATTAGAAATGTGGTCCTCCATGTCACCGGCCTCTACTAGACATGCTGGTGATGCCCCTTCAACTATTGACATTTAGGTTGGTAAGAAGAAGACAACTTTCAAATTCCCTTGTATGTTATGCAAAGGTGATCATTATTCTCACCTTTGTCCTCAGATGGACGAGGCTTCTTCTCCTTTGGAAAAAATTCAACTTCCAAAAGGTTATCGTAATATTTCCCCCAACCCATCTTTAGTTGTTGGACTGGTCAATCCAATTCCATCCCCGTTCAATCTGGTTGATCAAGTGGTCAATATAGTTTCCTCCTCGATTGAACCACAAACCCAAGTAGTTGATCCAGTTCTGTCATCAATCAACCCTACTCTTCATCAAAAGAGTGTAACCCAAGTGGTCGATCTGTTTCTGTCATCGATCAATCCCACTCCACCTTTGATGAGTGCCAAAGTGGTTGATCCATTCCCTTCCTCGGTCAGTCCCACCCTTCATCTGAAGAGTGCCAAAGTGATTGTTCCAGTTACATCATCGGTCAATCCCACCCTTCCTCTGAAGAGTGCCAACATGGTCAATCTGATCCCATCATCGTTCGATCCTACTCTCCCTCTAGAGAGTAAACCCGATACTGCCCACATTTTTCTCATTGATACAGAATCTATTGTGCTGGGGGGCATTCCTCATTCTCCCACGAAACCCCCTCCAAGAAATGAGGCCATCCTTTTTGATTGGGGTGCGCTAACTGGACCTCGTCTTCCCTCTCACATTCCTTTCCAGATTATAGTATAGGTTTATAGTCGAGACGTTCCTCAAACGTTGATAGATGAAGGTGTTTCCATTAGTATTTTGTCCTCTGTTGCTTGGCACGCTTTGGGTTGTCCTCAGCTTGCGCCGATTACACAGAATTTGTTAGCTTTTAACAGAAGAACTAGTCAACCTTTAGGGACCCCTCCTCAGTTTCGGGTAACTTTGGGAGGGAAAACTATCTTTATTGATGTCATGGTAGTCCGAGACCCCTTGGATTTCACTTGACTCCTTGGGTGGGATTATGTTTATTCCATGAAAATTGTTGTGTCCACTCTTTTTCATGTGATATCTTTCCCTCACGATGGAAGAATTGTGACTGTTAATCAACTTCCATTCATCGGTCCTAACTAGATTCCCTCCCTAAATGGTTCTTATATGCAGACAGTATCGCCCTCGCCTCATGTTAATTATGTGGCGTTGTCTCCCATGATTTAAACTTCTGATGATTTGGATCTGGTAGTTGACATGGTGATCTCTTCGGTAGGGCTATTGGAGACTGATCTCCTTACCCCTGATGAAGCCCTCGACATGTGTTCCTTCCAGAGTGATTTTCTTCCATCCAGTGAATATCTCTTGGAAGCCATGACCGAGTTTTGTCCCTTGACATGGTGTTCTTCCAGAGCATTATTTTCTTGGAAGCCATGATCAAGAAGAGTCACGAGCATAGTTTTTCTCTCTGTAGAAATATCGTTAAAAAATGAAACAAAGATCATGAGCATAGTTTCTCTTCTCTGTGGCAAGCTCGTTAAACAATGAAACAGAGACCTTGAGAATAGTTTCCCTCTATGTAGCAACCTCGTTAAAAAATGAAACAAAAATCTGGGGATTGAACCCGGAGCCCTGAGCATAGTTCTTTTTATGTGTTAAGCAAGTTAAAAAATGAAACAATTACCTCTCTTGAATCTTCTTTTCATCCACTCTTGTCCTTTTTCTCCATCTAGTATAGAAATTGGTGACAAACTCAAAGTCGGTGAATGAATTGAAGCTTGGAGGGAATGTCTCTAGCCTTTGATGATCACTCTAGAATTAATCCCCCAACTTTCAAGCTGGGGGCATACTGATCTTAGTCTTTGTTCTTTCTTGTGCTCGTAAATACATGAGAATGCAACCGGGTAAACTTTTATCTCTTTTTCGAACCTGCATGGATATACGAAAAAGGAACCCCTTGGAGTCATCTTTGAGCTCTTTTCAGACTCTCTAAACATGAAAATATTGTTGACTGATCTTGCTTCCTTTCCCACTCGTTAAAAGGTTTGAAAGGGTGTCTTTCGAGTGATAATTTATCTCGTTTTTGGCCTCGCGAGACTAACATTATGAAAAAGGACAACTTTGGAGTTGCCTTTAAGTTGTTATCAGACTCTCTAAATATGAAAAACCACTGATTTTACCTTCTCTGGACTCATTAAACAATCATACATTGAAGGGATCATATGAGACCGAACCCTTACTTCTTCCAGTTCGTTAAACACAGGAAGAGGGACTTACCAAAGGTGATTCATGTCGATCATGTGTTACCCTCCTCAAGCTCATTAAATCAAAAAGAGGTACTCGTCTATCTCGATGGGGGAAAAATTGAAGGAAGCAAGCCAAGCAGTTTTTTAGAACACTACCAGTAACTCTTATGGTCGCCCTTGAACACGATACTTTGTCTTTGCATGCATTTTAATCCACCGAACCTCTACACTGAGCCAATTCTCTGATTTTCTTTTACTCCTTTGGGTCACCTGACGAAATTCACAAAATCCACTGCATCATCAATTTTTGGTCCATGTCATGTTTCTATTGTTGTGCCTCAGTGTTCAAGGGAAGTATCTGCATCGGGAGTCATCCATCACAAATACCATGTTTCAATACATGTGTCAGTCCATGTTCATTTGATCTACCAATAACATCTCCATGTCTGTTTCATGTCATTGATGGGGGATACATCAAGGCCATCCTTCGACGATTATATTCCTATCGACTTCAACACATTATCCAGGAACTAGACTTAGAAACCAGTTAGTACCTTGGGACCTGCATGCCTCAATGGCAGGCCTCCTCGTGTCTGACAGTGGCTTTACATCATTGACCTATGATCGGATGATTCCATGGGTTTTCGACTTCATCTCATCTATTCACATTCGTTGGAATGTACTAGAGTACCTTAGGAATCATTAACATCAATGGTGATCTCCCTCGCGCTTGTTAACAGTTTACATCATTGACCAGTAATCAAGTGGTTTCTGCCATGTTCAACATCAGGACATCTATTCACATGGTTAGATTCGTACTGCATCAGGATCGGTAAGAAGACCCTGGGTTGAGTCATCACTCTTATGTATACTTTGCCCAGGTTGTGTAGGAGTTCTTTTGAACTATGACACATATACTGTTACATAGATCCACTTTGTATTGGTCATGGATATGTCTTGTCATCTCGTAGATCCACTGTGTATTCTTCATGGCTACGATCAGTTCAATTCATAGGAGTATAGATCCACATTGTATCTTTAGTGGCTATACCTTTTGTCAATATAATTATGGATCCGCAGTGTATTTTATGCTAGCCACACTTAAAAAGTCTTTATCACTCAAGCATAGGTATGCCTTCCTTGGGTTTGAAATATGTCATCATATTTGTTTGATGGTTGTGTGTAGATTTTTCCATCCTCTTTGCGTCCATACCCTTGCTCTAAAATGTCTACAAAGTACTTTAGTCATCATCGGCTTCTAACTTCATACTTTGGGGTCAATCTGTTACATCTCAAAATTACTCACTTCGATAGTGTTGCAAGTGTCGTCATTACGAGTGTTGGAAGTGTCGCATCTTGTCTGCAAGTGTTTCATATTGAATATAAGTGTCACAAACATCATACTGCCATATTTCCTATTTCGTGCCTCTAACGACATCACAAAGACACTTAAGACACCCCAAAGACTAGTTTTGACGAAGAAAAGCCTCTTGACAGGGAGTACAAACCTTTTCCCATTGAAAAACCCACTCAAAAAATAAATTTTGGAGAGGAGCACTCGCCTACCCACTGTCAGGGAGTGATAGTGCTCCCTAAGCCTCTTTGGGGGAGTGTTTGAGTGCCCTGTGCACCCTTTTGGGGGAGCGCTACCCCTTTTCTGAGCAAATTCTGGGTTTGTTGAGCCAAATCAAGGAAGAATCTCTGAATTCTTGAAGGTAGTTGGATTTGAATAGGTGGTCAAGGAATGATCTTAAGGGAGATCCTCAACTGAAGGAGAGGAAACCTCAACTCATCCCAAAGATCTCTCAAGTGGTTGGACCTCTCCAAGGTTATATAAGGAGGCCTTCTCATGGTGAAAGGTACAATGGAGATTGAGAATTATACCTAACTTATGATCTCATAAGAAGGTATTGAGATGAAAAGATTGGAGATGTGAAACTTATGATCTCATAAGTGAGATTTCATCAAAGAAATCAGTGGATATTACTTGAGAAAAGGGGTTGGACAAGGAGAACTGGAAGAAGTTGTTGCATCTTCATTCAAATGATTGTGAGTACTTTTACTTGTTCTCATTAATATAATCAATGCTTGGCCTATTTCTTTCAAACCGATGCTTGTTCCACATGAGTTTGTCTGCAGTATATGGATCTATGTTTGAGCTAATCTCATTAGAGTAGGAATTATTTTGTAACTTTGTTTTTTTTGCAGGACCTATCAGGGAGCTCAAGATCGAAGCTCAGCCTGGACTTTGCAAGGACAAACGTCGCTAATAAAGTACATATATTTCTCCTTCTCTTTCATCTATTAGCTTGGTTAGATCTAAAAGGAAGTCAGTGTCCATGTTAAGAACTTTTCTGTCTTGGCCTTAGGAGTCTATAGACCAAGAGGGAATCCACTTTTCCGCAGGGGGATTCACCTACAATAGAGATAACCAAGGAATGGCTTGCAGAATTCCTTGTACCAGTAGAAGATACAGAGCTCTCCAACCATGATATCATTGGAGGCCCATTAGTCACCTAGGTCAAACATGATGGACAGGGCAGCGACAAGAAGAATAAGAAAGAGGA
Organism: Picea mariana; assembly: GCA_032191745.1. Taxonomy (NCBI): domain Eukaryota; kingdom Viridiplantae; phylum Streptophyta; class Pinopsida; order Pinales; family Pinaceae; genus Picea; species Picea mariana. Next base: position 3,247 of record JASDQU010680927.1, on the reverse strand, counting down.
GGAAGTGCATGACATCTACAGTGAGGATAAGGACAACGCATCGAAGGAAACTACATCCGATTCACCTGCAGGAGGAGGAGGCGACAAAGTAAAGAGAGAGGAGGAAGGGGAAGAAGAAAAGAAGAAAAAGGGCTAAGTAACACCACCAAAGGATCCCCTTACAGAGGCCAAGACATTAAAGAAAAGGAAGGGTTCTCCACAAAAACCCTCAGCGTGGAAGAAATCTCGAGCCACCAAGCCTTAGTCATAGAATTTTCTCACAGTGGATGATATCCAACTCATCATCACAGATGTCGAAGATGCCTCAGAGGATATCCTGCAGAGACATGAAGCCCAACAAGAAATAATGTATGACAGGATTGAGAAAGAACTAAAAGACATCCAACAAGCTCTCCAGTTGAGCCACGCAGTGTCCACTGTGCCACCTTCAACAGAGAATGTAGAATTCGGGGATGATCCCACCCAATTGCGCAGACTAGTAGATGCAATAGAGACTCGACTTTGTCTAGCCCAGGAAGAGAAGGAGAAGGCCATAGAGGTGTTGAGGCAAGAAAAGGAGGAGGCCCTCGAGCAACTTTGGGTTGCGCAGCAAGAGAAAGATGACCTTCGGCCAAAGTTCGAAGAGGACAGAGAGAAAATCTAGAAAGAGAAAGACCAACTACTTGCAGAGTAGACTGTGGTTAGAGAGGCAGTGAATATAGCACTTCGCTCTTTGTCGGGCTTGACACAGATGGAAGAAAAGACATCTGAGAGCCAAGTGGGGAAGCTTGTTGAGGCTATTCAACATCTCCAAGCAAGAGTAGTAGAGCTAGAACTTCAAGCAATGCCTAGCACTCCACAGGAAGTACGAGATCAAAGGGAAGAAACTATCAAGAGTGTAGTAGAAAGAATCAGGGAGTTGACCGCAGAATGTAAGAAACTAAGTGACTGAAGTGTGNTGTCGACTGTGCAGGCACAACTAAAGTAGCTTACAACAGTGGAGAAGATGAAAAGGTCATAGGAGTAGCACATAGTTCAGCAGCAGGTCACCTCCATCAAAAGTTGAGTTAAGGAGGTGACACAATGACTCCAACTGGTGTAGGATGAAGCCTTCACACTTTTTGAATAAATTGATGAATAAGGATCACAACTAGAACAGGTGGTCACAACAATAGAGTAGTGCCTGGAAGGGCCTGTCACCGAGCAAGTAATCCAGGAGTTCGTCGAGCAAGAGGCTCTGGCGAAGCAGTAAGTCGGGGGAACTCAAGCTAACATCAAGGCCTTTGAAGCAGATTTTCCCAGGTTAGAGTGACTCGGGACGAGTCACAGGTGAGCGTTGGGGTCATTTTGTCCCTTGACAAGGTTTTGAAGAAACGCTGGTCATGTTTGACCATTTTTGGGACTTCGATAATCTGGTTGAAGATGGAGTGCCCAGGCGAAGAGGAGATCGTGGGATATCTCCCATTTTACGATATTTTTGGGGCTTTTAGGTTTTATGTAACGAGTATGGGATGTCGTCCCATGGGTTTACCCATGCTTAGGCCCCTTTTTGTAATATATAAATAAGTGTCTAAGAATGTAAGAGGTAGTATGGCTTAAGTTAAGGAGTTACTAGTCATTGATCAGCTTAGTGCATGGCTAGTTGGCTTCGTGCAAGGCTGTTTTAAGGCTTGCAGAGCTAAGTGCGAGCGTTTTGTAAGTGATTTGTGCGCAGATTGTGTAAGGCTTTGTGTTGTGACCTAATTTTGAGGAAGGTGGATCTAGTGCATAGTGCGCAGATCACCTGTCCAATGCGGAGTGATATCTATGGCTCTGTTCCTGTAAGAATATTAAAGAAGACTAATAAAGAAGAAGAAGATTTGGTGGACGTATCCCCACACTGGGGTGAACCACGTATATCCTGTGTTGATATGCTTTGTGTAATGTTATTCATGGTGTTTATGTGTCTATTTTCTTAGTGCACTATTCTTGATGTATGGTAGATATATCTATGAATGCTTAGTGCTTATGATGTGAATGAATGTTAGATCTGAGATTATGCTAAGTGCTTAGAAGTGTTTGATCTGTTTATTACAACGTTGTTCTATATTTAGGGTTTAATTTACGATGTGAATGGAAGTTAAGAACTAATGCATATTGTTAGCTAAGTGCTTGGTTAAGTATTGTGATCATAGATCTGTGTCCCATCTAGGTTGTAGACACCTAAGTCCTGCAACCCCCCCTACCTCTACCTCAGGTGAGACTTCATCTACTTCGCAGGTGTTGTCGAAAGGGCTGGTAGTTAGAGTTTTGTTGGTACATTGTCGAAGCATTGAACCCTGGGTCTGCCCCTATGCCAAAAAATTTCTAGAAGTTTATCTCCATTTGTTTTCATATGATAACGTACACAATGGGTCAAGTGGTTACCCTTAATAGAATGGTGGCACAACACTTCCTTCCATACTTCATAAAAATTGTCCTTATTTATTGTACTCTATGGGTATCATCCTCCATTCATCACATTATCTTTGAGATGAAAAGCTAAGGTTCAAGCAATGGAAGTAGATCAACATCGACTGAAAGGATATTTGAAGTGGGGGAATTGGATATTTTTTAGGCTACAACAATACAAATAAATGTCCCTCAAGAAACAAACCAAAGACAACAAATTTGGACCTAAGCAATATGGTCCCTAAAAGGTATTGCAAAGGATTGGTAGTATGGTTTACAAATTGGAGTTGCCTTCATCTTCACATGTACATTTCGTCTTGATGTTTCTTTCTTAAAGAAGGTAATTGATGATAAGACCCCAGTCTAGACTACTTTTTCAGATCTTGATGAAGAGGGGAAAATCATACTAAAACCTGAAATAGTCATTGAAACTGTAATGTACCCCAGTCAAGTTGAGGAGCATTGTGAGCAGAAAACACATTTAAAATTAATATTTTCTACATAATAATTTATTGTAGCTTACCAACTACAGATCACACACACATTTAACCATTTGACTAATACCACAATTCTAAATGCATCTACAACATAAAGAAAACCATGAATGCAACTGTTCAAACACAAAAAAATACCCAACATTCATCTAAACCATTTACATACCAGGATAAACAAAATAAAAGAAACATAAAACTTGATTGTTAATAGTTATCCAACTGGTTGCATATGAAGGATGAGCATCCCAACCATATGCGTTGCTGTTAATTTCTTTCAACAACAGTCTGTTGGAAGATTGGTTGTTGTCATTGATGTCAACCCTATTCATGGGTTTTGGACCACA
>JASDQU010680926.1:111867-124460 GCA_032191745.1 Picea mariana | reverse complement strand
TTGATGTGTGCTCCTCCCTCTGATGAATCCATCCATGAACCTATTCCTCATGCGCAAGAAAAAGAGGATGAGGTTAGTCACTTTCCTTTTCAGGTTTTTGATAATGCCTTATTCTATGATTTAGAGAGGGAAGAAGAAAGGGAATCTTTGGACAAGACAAATCCTCCCTATTATGAAATTGAAGATGTAGAGACAAGTCATGAGGATGAAACAATTATGCATGATGTTCCATTTAATGAAGTTATCCCAATACTCGAGGCTCCTGCACAAGAATAAGTAAACATGGTAAGTTATTTTCCTTTCCAAGAGTCTGATGATGCTTTATTTTATGATTTAGAAAGTGAAGAAGTGTCAAAGGAGCCTTTGGATGTTTTAAGTCCTTCATGTTATGATAAAGGTGATGATTGTGTTGATAATATTGATGAATTCATACATGTCGGAAAGCGTAAATGGGATGTTATTGGATATGATGGGGATCCCATTTACGACATTGAGGGTCATTTCCAAAATTTTCCTTTACAACTATCATATGAGGATACTAATTTTGACACTTGGTAGCAAGGAGATGGTATGATTACAAAACAAAATCAGACACCCAAGGATGACCTGGTGATATATTCTCCTAGTGATTTTCGACCATACGTTGAGGATTTTGATGAATATTCCTTTGAGAACTTGGATTTATTCCATGAATAATATTATCAACCATCGTTGTGCTCGGATATTGATAAAGGTGAGGACATTACTTTCCCAGAGGAGAATCCTCGTGACAATGTCTTCTAGCTCCCTTCGACAATTTTATCTTGCTATGTCACTAAAGGTGTAGTTGGGAAGCATGTCCTTTGTCTTAAGTTTTCTCTAAGGCAAAGCTTACTTTTAGAATTCAAGGGTAGGTTGAATACCTCAAGAAGAAATTTTTTATCTCAATCTTTTAGCCTTCCCCTAAGAAATTGTCAGTCATCCTCTAGGTTCTTACTAGCCTCTTCCCAGACCTCATATTGTGAAGATATCCAAGGTAGCCAACCTTCAGACCCTTTGAGTCAATCTATTGAACCTTTGATTTTTCAGGATCCCTTTCTGAGATGGATTAATAACTTTCTTGAGAGTGTGACTTGGCACCATTTTGTCCCTCCCACCCGCCTCCATGAGATAAACTTTGTGATTTCCGATAATGCAATACATTTTCTAAATCATGTTATTTTTGTGCTTAACTTGTCATTGTTTTGGTTTTATCAAGAACAGAGGCATGTATTATGAGACATTACTAGGATGGCTTCACTGGCTATTTGAGTACACTAGCATTCAACCAATAGGTAAGTACAAGTAAGTAGGTAGGCATTTGCATTCATTATACATACCATCTGGATATCATGCTAGAGTAGTATAGTTGTAGTTTCATTTCCATTTGTATATATGATTGCTTACTTGTTTTTCATTGTATCATATATGAGCCAGGGGTGATATCACCAACCCAAAAGATTACTAATCATTTTTTTTAGATCTAACAAATCACAGGTCATGCCAGAGATGTTGAGGTTCTCATGTGCTCTACGGTGAGCACATGTCCCCGATATGGAGCTAATTGTTATCCCCTATATTAGGGATAACTAAGGAGATTATGTCTCAAGGCCCAGAGGCCCTATAAATAGAGTATTGAGAGACATATGACCTGAGCTTGGCCCTGGAGGGTCCATCTTTTCTTCAATGCCTCCTACCTATTAGTAGCAGCAACATCCATGCCATCGACTTGATTCTGAAGTAGCAGTGGGTCTTGCTCCTTGAGGTAATGGGTCCGGGTATCATGGTATGTGTCACTCTGATTTCAAAACATTTGAATATGTGGACTGAATTCTCTTTTGTTTCATGATGTTTTCTTGGAAATTATGCTCTTTAACTTGTCCATACCTGGGGGGGATGACGAAGTGACCTAGTAAGTTGGTTCCCTTGGGGATGAGTTTCCACTGGGTGGGTCTATGAAAGGTTATCGTCCATTCCTTCTATACTTACCACTTTTCATCATTATCCCTCTCATATTTCCCCTACATTGGTTCGAGCATTAGGTTTTCCAAGCTAGTAAGGGTTGTACCTTGCCTTGTGGGAAGAAGGGGCTAAAGGCCCAGAGGGTAGAAGTAGCTGGAAAAAGTTAAAATCCAAAATGAAACCTTGAGATGCTTCACCCAGGGATTCCTGAGAAATCAATAAATAGCTTCTCAGCAAGAAAAGGGGACCTGGAAATAAAATAAAACTCAAGGTCTAGTTGGTGCATAGGAGGTCTCATCATGATCCAACCTATTAGGTCCATGGGCATGTAGTGGTATGACACTACCATCCATGTGGTCACCAAACCATAGTAGTGGCTCTTGGTGGCATAGCCAAGAGAAATGGGGTCTCATCACGAGCCAGCCTTCTCATTTCTGTGAAATGATTTTGGGTAACGCTGTCATCGTTGGTCACCACGCCATGATAGTGTCCTCCAGTTATTCTCTTGAAAAGAAAAATCAATAAGACAAAGAGTAAAAGGCATTTAATGGGCTAGGAAATAATGGCATTCATGACAAGGTCCAGCTCGCCCTCTACAGAGGCACCCACAGGTAAGACCTACATTTCCCTGTTATCACTGCACCACTTGCCCAAACATTCCCTACACCATATCATGCATTTACATGACCTATATTGGTATTCACCTAGGAAACACCCCAAACCTAAGGAAAATTAGCCCAATCGGACATCCTGAGACCCTCTCCAAACCTGGTTTGTTAAATTGCATAACCTCTTTGAGCATTTGTCTGGGTAAATGGGGGTTTGATGCACATGTTTGGGTAACTTGATTATTAGATGTGATTGACATTGCTATGATCCCTATGACTTATGATCCCATGGAGGGTGTACTTGTTTTTGTTGCAGGACCATGTCCGACAGATAGGTACATATGGGGAGATGATTAGTTCGGACCTTCATGGCACTAAAATCCCACCAGATGGATGTTGTGACCCCAGCCAGGGGTAGAGGAACACTAGAGGCTTGCACCGGAGAAAAAGAAGGATGTTCCACCATAGACACTCTAGCAGGCATGGACCTAGAGGGGTCTTTCCCTTCCACCATGACGTTGGCCCTTTAAGGCCCTTAACATCATCATATTGAGCCTTGACATCATCCAGTTAGGGTTTTGTCATGAAGATGGCTTGGTTGGCACGTCTGGTAGCTTTTGAGAAATTTTGAGGCCTAAACTCTCACTACTGAGGCCTAGTGTTCCATGATGGGGCATAACGTCACCCTAAGAGGGGCATGACGTCATCCCTAAAGACAAATTAGGGTTTTGAATTGTTAATTTTATGTAAAACCGGATTTTTGATGTAAACTGGCCATGTCGGTCTTTTTTTACGTAAAATGTAATTAAAGGTCATTGGTATTGTATAAATAGAGAGTTAAAACTCTCATTTTTTCATCATCTTTCATTGACACAAGTGTGAGGTCTGAAATTTGGCCCTCTTTAAGGGTACTTGGCTGAAATTTAGTGCACAACTTCTTGGAGAGACTATCTTTGGTGTATTTTGGCATTTTCACGGTGGAAAGCCTTCAACTAGGGTTTTGTGGCTAGATTATTCTTGATGAAGTAAGTAAAATCTACAATTCTTCATTTATCTTGAATGGTTATGGTACATTTTCTTATTCATTTCTAATATTATGAAATTGCTAGTTTAAAACCCTAGGAGAAAAAGCACACGTTATTTTCCTTTTCTTTATAATTTTTCACCTACTTGATTTTGCTAGAGAACATCTCCCTTGAAGAATATACTAGAGCCCTACCTTTGTAGCACTCTAGTTTCATTGCTTCATTAGCTTCATACATTTTATTTCGATCTTGATCTAAAGAAGAAGGAAACCGCTAGGGCCTAGAGTTACCTACTTTCTAGCATTTTTTCTTTCTAGGGTTTTAGATATTGAGGACTTAGGTTACTAACACCTCAATCATCTTACCCTTCCCATTGGTTCATCTATTATCATTTGTTGTTTTCCTCTCATAATTTTTGCTGCAAACTTTGACTCCATTACCCTAAAAGGCACTAGTTCACTCCTTGCAAGTGATTGATTGACCAAACAAATGCTTAAACCATCTACCTTAAGACTTTTACTAACACTAGCTTTAGATTTGACTAACTCACTAACTAATTTGTTGTTGTTGCAAAATATTGCTACAGCCATCTATAACAACAAAAAAATAATCCTAAAAGAAAGATTAAAAGATGATTATACATTGTCATTATTGCTTCTGACGTCTATTATCATTTTATCAATTTTAGGCTATTATTTCTTGTCATTTTTTAAGCATTACTGAGGCATAATTGTGTAGTTGTTGATAAATCTATATTGTTGTTATAAATATTTATATTGCTTCAGTTATACATAGCTTATTTATCTTTCAAGAGTTCATGGTTTTATGAAGCATCGACATCATATGGTACTTGCAAATAGCATCTATTTTCTTGTTGTCTTGTTCTCGGCAGGTACACTTAAATATTATTTACTTCATCTCATTAAAACCTTGAAACCTTTGACCAGAGTGACCAGTGAGAGGGGTGGGACTTTCTTGCTACTTTTAACTTAGCCTTCTCAAACCCCCAAATCACTAGGTACATCTCCCCTGGGGTGCTACTCCTAAATAGAAAGAGGTGTCTTATTAACGTGACAGTGATAGGACATCCCCCTTGTTACACCAATTTAGTATCCACTTGCCTTTGGCTTTGGGAAAGTACAAATTGCGTGATAACAAGGCCTGCAGGGCGCCCGAGATGATGCTTTGCATTACCCCAGCCCCCCAGTGGCCAAGGAACAGTCCTGTGAGACCGTGCCTTTGTTGCGAGGGGGGGTGGAGCGATTCCTGGCATCGCCCCAGCCCGGCCAGCCCCGCGGCCAAGCCTTGGGCGCTTCCATGGCTTGGTCACGGGGCTAGATAGGGTGATGCCCAGCATCATATTATCCCTTGTAAACCAAGGCTTGGTCCCAACATCGCCCCAATAACTCCATGGGACAAAAAAAAAATAACTTTTTTTAACTTATTTCTTATATTCAATGTGTTTTTTTAATTTATTATAATGTAAAAGGCCTAAAAAAAAACTTCTATAGGAAAAATGGTAAAAAGGAGATTATCTATCAATATATTTGGATCACGACCTACAATAATGGCATCCAAAAATGAAACTGGAACCTCCATGAATGCTAGGCAACAAATTTATAGCACAACGCCTAAGTTGTCAAGGGCAATGAAGAATGTTAGAGAGTGGAAATCTGAGGAAGGTGAAAACAAACTGGAATATTCCTTGTTTGTTAAAGACAAGCAAGGAAACAATGGAGAACATCTATAATTGTATTGTGTCGAGTTTGAACATATGAAAGGAAATTATCATGCACCTGGTTTGTTATGAGATATATGTTTGGTGCCAGACACAAATATTGTTTATGCACTCATCAAACAAGGCAGGACTTATATCAAGATTAAATATTGTTTGAAATTGAGCAATTATAGCAAGGTTGAATGCTTTACAAAATTGTGTGTATCCATCATTGATGACATTTAGAAAGGCAATGTAATTTTTTTTTATTTTTTTTTTTGTATCCTTTATTATTTTTAGTATCATGTTAATTGTTTAATTTTATTTAACATGGAAATGTTATATTTTATTTTTGCAGGATTTTGATGAACGACTTTCACATATGTTAGTGGGTATTTACTCTACGGAGAATAATATCATGGATGTCATCAACTCTTTTCATATTGAAAATACACAAGAAGGAAGGAAAAAGAAACAAAAAGTAACGGAGGTTGAAGCTGCAAGAGTAGAGAGAGAAGAACATGAAAGAAGAAAGAAAAGTCCTCATTCTAGAAATCCTAAAAGGGTTATATTTGAAAATGAGGAAACTCCAAATGAAGATTTTGTTGAGAATAGTCTCAATGAGGTTATCACTCCTTCTCGCAAAAAGAATAAACAAGATAAATGCAAAAGAGCGATGGTTGATGATGAGTCCATTCCTATTGATTATGAAGAAATCGTTGATTTAGATGAAACCAATTTAAATCATAAGAGGAAGAAAGCAATGGTGATGATGTTCAAGATCGTTAGGTTTGAGTATTATAATGAAATTCATCAAGGTAGCAAATAAATAATAACACGAGGTGTTGATCTAGAGGATAGTATTATGAAAACAACACAAAATGTCATTCGAAATATATTGAGGATGGCGATCTTAGTTGATGATGGCCATGCATTTCAGTTGAATGTGAAGCAACTTTATAAACCCACAGAAAGGAAAGAAAAATATCAAATTAGAAAACCACATCACTTGCATATTCACAATTTGAAAGCATTGATTAGGTACACCATATGCACATGTGGTTGACTACCTAGTTCTTGTAGACCCAATAGAAGTTCCTAGGAGGCAAGAATTTGATAGATCAAAATGTTTTGACTACAAATATTATGTGATTGGAGGAAATCATTCTGTAGAGGCTAGAAGAGAATTCATGCAAAAATATCCCAATAATCCTCTTTTTTAGACAGTCAAATGCATAATTTATGTTGGTTTAACATATTCAGAAGAAAAGTTATTGGCATGGGATCATAACACAAACAATGAGTATATAATGTCCATGACTTTCATTCAAAGGGTGAGATTTATCCATAATGAGTTTTCTAAAATATGTTGTGGGGAGAGATCAAATGTTGATGCCAAATTTCTGAAACAATGTTGTATGGAAATAGGCTTCTCACTTGATGATGAAAATGCAAAAGAAAAAAATCGCAAAGGAAGTGATGTTTTTAGAGTTGTGGATAGCTATTTTCAATTGGGATTTAGAACTAGATAGGTATGGGATTTGATAGATGATATCTTCACCCTATGGGAAAATATTAGTATAAAAAATCAGAGAGTTAAGAAGGCTAAACCATTCATATGTGGCACAAGTAAGACAAGTCCTGAAATAAAAAATCTTCCAGATGATATGACTGTTACACCTTGGAGAACAATACAAGGAGTGAAGGATGAGAAACCTATCATATCTATATTATCACGTGTAAGGTGGGGTGAATTTTCAATGGAATAAATGTTTGATGAATTTAAAAATTAAGTTTGTTGAGTTATTTTTAATTATGTTAGGACAAGAAAATTAATTTTTCGGTTTAACATATCAATGTTCTAAGTATTTTATTATATACATCATTATAACATTATTTACTTTTTTATTTAGTCACAAGGTGTATATGAGAATACAAGAGGAAATGGTTAAGATGTTGAATGAAGAAAGTTGGGATGATGTTAAACTCAACTATCCAGATTCAAGCTATACAACAGTATTGAAACAATTTTTGGTTGCATTCAAAAAGGTATGTTGATTTATTACATTCATATTATTCGTTTGTAAGTTCATTTATTTCAATTTTAATAGTTATAGATATATAAATATATGTTTGTTTGTTTCATTGAATATGCCAAAGAAGAATGCAGATGGAGTACCTGAAACCTTCAAAAGTTTTATTCAAAAAACCAAGTTTGAAAGAGAAAGGAGACATATTCAAAATGTTGAACTTGATGACACCCTTGATCACAACATTTGGAAAGGTCTTGACACTGTTCAGTATAAAGTGATATTAGGTGATTGTGAACAACTTGCAAATCTTGTTCCTAAAAAAGAATACTCCCTAGTTATTGTGGATATCCCTCATGGTTATAATATCCAAAACATTGGATATGATATTGATCCTTAAACTTACCAAGCTTTCAATAAAGTGGTTATGGGATTTACGAAAGTCACAACATCACCATTTTGGAGATTTCTGGTATTTCATTCAGACACATAACAAGGATTAGTACCATCAAGCTTCAAGGGAAAAGAAAAGACAAGGATGCAATTTATTTGGTAAAATATTGAAAGTGCATGTTTAACAATTAAGATTTAAAAACAATTTTATTAATTCACAAGTTAATTGAATTTGCACTTATTTATGTTACAGACACAGGCCTAATATTCAGAGCTCCAATAGAGAACCATTTAAACGTGATTTTGAGAGTATACATCTTGCAACCTGTACAAAACATGATTCTTATAATCTTATTATTGTCAATGTAAATGATGCAGAGACTCCTAGTAGTTTATTGGTATACAATGTTGTGGCTAGAAAGCTAACATATGAGGAAAAGGATTTGAAAGGAGAGATGGTTAACATTTATCAAAAAACACAAGCATTAATTAATTATCTTATCGATACATTTTCAAATGAAGGAGAATGGGTTTTGGATTTGTTCTCAGGTTCAGGTAAGAATTATGATCTAATATTTATGAAATCATACTTCAATCTTATATTATTTTTAATTTATGTCTTTCTGCAGTATTTAACTTCATTATTCATTTTGTATTTGGTGATTAGGTACAACATTATCTTGTTGCTTACAGAAAGGAAGAAATTGCATAGCCATTAAAACTGACCCAATGCAATGCAGTTTTATTCAACAAAGAACTAATATTATTCCAACTCTCCCAGATGAAATGCAAGAAGTTGGCTTGAGGAAAGAATATTTTAGTGAATCAAAAGTGGCAAAAATGTCAAAGGAACCTCAAGTACCATTAGGAGGAATTATTGGAAAGGATCACTTTGGAGAACTTGTGAATATCAACGACCCAATGGAAGAGCAAAATGACACAACGGAAGCACAAAATGATGTCGAAGAAGATGAGAATGTGTCTGTTGAGAATGATGAATTTGGGATATATGATATTGTTGATTAGTTTTAAAACTCCCTTGGAGACGATGCTCGATTTTGGAAATTTTTTATGAGCTATAATTGTAATGTTTTGACTTTCAAATTTTAAAATAAGAATGAATATGTATCTATTGTTGTTTTATGATGAATCTTTTTATTGCTTTCTTTTTCCTTTTATTTGTATGTGAATCACTATACTAGGGAAAATTTTATTAAATGTTGTCATTTTTTTACTTCAAATGTATACAAATATAGAAACAAATGTTAATTTTTTATAAAAAATTCACTTTTTTGTTCAATTATGTCCATAAAAATGTTTTGTTTGACATTGATCGAGGTGGATATTGGTGGCCACCCACCTATTCCAACTGGCTCCTCGTGTCCATTTTTTATTCAGCACCTCTTTTTGTATTGCTTTATAATTGTGATTTATACACTTTTGGGGTTGTCTGAAGCCTCACACATTCTCCAGGTGGATACAGGTGGCCTCTTGCCTAATCCAACAGGATTATTTTGCATGTTTTCATGTCAACACATCTTGTTGTACTTCCAGGGCTATTTTGGGGTCCTAAACAATGTTTTCTTGACTCTCCACAGTTATACTATAGATAGAGTCAGAGTTTTATGGTGGAATGTGTAGTTCTCTGAAAGACCTTTCCAACAAGCTATCATGCACCTAAAACAGAGGTCGTATGCAAAAGTTACGACCCTAGGAAGTTGAGGTACCAAATTACACCAACTTACCCATAAGGCCCACATGACTTTTGGTGTTTCACCTTCTAGGGTTAGGTTTTTGGATGTCTAGGGTTTTGTCACTCATGAGTAATATGGAAAGGGCCTTTGGAGCCTCATTGTAATCCATTCTACTCAGAAAAATGGGCGTAGCAGCCACATCTCTTCTCAGAGATAGCTACCACCATTCGAGCAAATTTCAGTTCTGCAGTTTTACAATTTCAGCCTATTTCATTATTTAATAGAAGATATTGTTCACTAGATATTTGTGTTATTCTCCCTATCTATGTGTTTATTATATTCAATATGTTAATCATTTTGTTCCGCTTCTAAATCTGGATCAGTGGTATCAGAACGGTTTGCTCTTCATTTATTTTTCCTCGTGCATGTCCCCGACAAGGTTTGGGTACAAGAATTTGGGACTCGAACCAATTGAGCCATTACCAGATCGTTCGCGCTGAGCCTGAAAACAACCCATGGGAGACGAAAAGAAAGATGATGGAGTAGGAGATCCTATTAAAATGTTTCTCAAGGAATCCCTCGCACGACAAAGGAACGAAATGATAGACAACTTCACGCAAATCCTTCGACGAATTCCCACAGGAGAAGCATCTTCATCAGGCAACCATGCAACCCCCTTCAAAGTACAGGTAAATTTTGATATGTCATTATTTGAAGGACTGATAGATGTGGATGTTGTAGATAAATGGTTGAATCTACTCGAAGGATATTTTTCAATCCACAATTTTTCCAATCGGGAAAAGATCACTTTTGCACTCTTCAAGGTCGTTCCCCATGTTAAATATTTGTGGGATACTTACTCTAAGCAAAGGTTTGTGAAGGAATTTGCAATTTTTCTGGTGGCCCCTACATGGGATTCCTTCCGAGACACCATTAAAGAACAGTACTACCCTGCTAGAAGCTACGAGGACCAGTACACTAGATGGACCACCCTACGTCAAGAAAGGGACCAGAAAATACCAGACTTCACCAGTATTTTCCATACCCTACGCACAAAATTGGGTATCAAATATTTTGAGCTTCATCTGGTCCTCAAATACCGCGGTTGTTTGCATAGATACATTCAAACAGAAATGGAGTTCTTGGAAATTGCCTCATTGGGCACGGATTATAGATACGTTGTCAAGATCAAGCATAAATTTAAGCAGAAACGGAGAGAGTTTGGATCTGCAAACCCTTCACAGTCGAAGAAGGGAAAAGGCAACCCCAACCCACACAGTAGGGGACCAAGTCAAGATGGTCTCTCTCAAGACAATCCGTCCAAGCCGCAACACAAGAAAGGCAACGATAAGACAAAGAAGGACACGGGAAAATGGTGTGAGTACCATAAAAGTCCTTGGCACAACACCAACGAATTCCACTCCAATTAGTCCCTTGTGGACGAGTTGAAGGCTTCTGAGTCAGAGGTTGATTCTGATTCCGAGTCAAATCCTGAAGGAGGGAAGCGGATTATCGATGTTGAACCCAGTGCCATGGTCGCTACCACCAAATTCCAGCCAAGCGAACCAGAAGAACTAGAGGAAGGGGAACACCTATTTCACTCGAAGATGTGGGTCAAGGGAGATTTGATTCATTTCATTGTCGATAGCGGTAGTCAGAAGAACCTGATTTCAGCAGAGATCGTCAAGCAGTTGAACCTGCCAACGACACCGCACCCCCAGCCCTACACCATTGGTTGGCTTCGTCAAGGAAGAAATCTCTGTGTCTGATCCAGATTTTATAAGAAAAATGAAATGACTACAGATTATTAATAGATGCTTAACACAGAATAACAGAGATACAGTCAAACTGGTTTTCTATTCAATAAGGAAATAAGTTGAAACTGTAAAATGCAGCGGAAAATAAGCTTGTTGGAATAGTGGCGGCTTATCTCTGAGAAGAGATGTGACAGATGTGCTCATTCGCAAAAATATGGTTAAAATTAGGCTCTGAAGGCCTTTTACAATAGACAGGAATTTCAAAAACCCTAGACATCCAAAAACTAACCCTAGGAGATGAAGCGCCAAAAGTCATGTGGGCCCCGTTTGGGTAAGTTAGTACATCAACTTCCTGGGGTCATAACTTTTGCATACGATCTCCATTTTAGGCGCACAATAGCCCATTGGAAAGGTATAACCGAGAATAAAAATTTCCTACTAGCCCAGATCAATGCCTCCAACATTCACCTCAGCCCCAAATCCCAAAAAACATTGTTTAGGGCCTCAAAACGACCCCGGAAGTTTGGAACCCAAAAACTGCCGAAAAATTGCCAAGGTGGAAAGTTGTTTTTCGAGCCAAGGGAATAGGTGGGTGGCCACCAATATCAATCTAGATCAATCCTCCCTCCTTAGGAAGCAATGGTATCCATTGTGTTGATTTCCCCCATCAGATGAGGAAATTTCTGTTGAATTTGGCCCCGGGTGAACCACTTGCCTTGGTGCAGAAGTTGCCCTACTTTGACGACTTGATAAAGTTGGATCCTTTGTTGTCGAGTGCCCGTGATCTATGTTTCCACAGTCCGATCATTGGATGCATGTTTTATGCATTTGGGGTTGAGATTTGTTGGTGTCAGTTGTTCTGCTACTTCTGAGGTGTCCAATAATGGTGGGAAATAAGGCCAAAGGAGATCCACGTTGAACATTGGGTGCAGGGCAAGGAAAGGAGGAATGTTGAGCTCAAAATCATTATCCCCCATGGCCTTGGTGATGGTGTACAACCCATAATGGAGTGGGCAAAGCTTCTGATGGGGTCCTGTAAGGCATTATTTCTGCAAGTGCAACCAAAATTTGTCGCCCATCTGAAACTTATGTGGCACCCGATGTTGACCATGGCACTTCTTGTACTTGTCATTGGACTTCTATAGGATATCCTGAACCTGTTGACGGATGTTCTCGATCCGCTCAATGAACCAGGTGGATTTTTCAGCTTCAGTTGGAGCAGGAGATGATTCGACCCAGGTGGCCGCAAGGGGAAGTGAAACATCTATGGGACCCAATGGTTGGAATCCCAACCCCACCTGAAAGGGGTTGTGGTCAGTTGAGCTATGTAGGGCTCAATTGTAGCTATGTTGCACATGGGATGAGAATCTTCCCTATGTCCAACATAGC
>JASDQU010680926.1:89310-101807 GCA_032191745.1 Picea mariana | reverse complement strand
AGCACTGTTTTCTGCATCAATGATTCGTCTTCCCCTTTCTGGTTCTGACTTAGAGTTAGAACCCGCATCTGATTCAAAGGCTTTCACTTCGGCCGCTAGTGACTGTTTTGAGTAGTAGTCAGCAGTGTTATGCCAAGGGCTCTTATGGAAGTCGCACCACTTTCCGGTATCTTTCTTTGTCTTTCCGGTGTCCTTCTTTGCTTGTGGCTTGGACTGGTTGTCCTGATATTTTCCATCTTTGCTATGTCCTTTGTTCTGTGGGTTGGGGCTGCCCTTTCCTAGATTTTTCATTGAGGGGTTCCCAAACCCAAATTGTTGTGTCTTTTTTTTGAGCTTCTGCTCGATTTTGACATCATATCGGTAGGCCACGCCCAAGGACGATATGTCCAAAAATTCCATTTTGGTCTAGATGTATCTATTCATATCACCGCGATACTTGAGCACCAGATGTTGCTCTGAATCTTTGATACCCAACTTCGTGCGCAAGGTATGGAAGATATTTGTGAACTCTGGCACTACTTGGTCTCTTTCTTGTCGCAGTGTGGTCCATTTGGTATACAATTCGTCATAACTTCTGATAGGTTAGTATTGTTCCTTAATAGAATCCTTGAAGGATTCCCAGGTGGTTGTGACTGTAAATAATGAGGGTTCATCTGTTTCCTTTTGCTCACAAAAAGTTTCCCACCAATCTTTGACATGGGGAACAGCTTTGAGGAGCGCAAAAGTGATCTTTTCTCTATTCGAAAAATTATGGACAGAAAAATACCCTTCTAGTAGATTCAACCACTTGTCTACAGCATCTGTGTCTATCTGACCTTCAAATATAGGAATAACAAAGTTGATTTGTACCTTGAAGGGGGTGACGCCTCCGCTCGAAGAAGATGTGTCATCTGTTGGTAGTCGCCGAAGGATTTGCACGAAACTATCCATCATCTCATTCCTCTATTGCGTGAGGGCTTCCTCAAGCAACATTTTGAAAGGATATCCTATCCTGTCATATTTGTTTTCTCCTGCCATGAGAGGTCGCTTGGGCATGCGAGAGCTTTTGTCCTCAAGAGAAACAAGCTCGAGACCAATTTTTTTGTACTTTGACCTCGTTGGGGACATGCATTAAGACGACAAGGAGAAGATCTCTCTGATACCATTGATCTGGATTTTATGAGCAGAACTAAATGACTATAGATTATTAACATATGCTTAACACAGAATAACAGAGATACAGTAAAACTGGTTTTCTATTCAATAAGGAAATAAGCTGAAACTCTAAATGCAGCGGAAAACAAGCTTGCTGGAATGGTGGCGGTTTATCTCTGATAAGAGATGTGACGGTTGTGCTGATTCGCAAGAAGATGGTTACAATGAGGCTCTGAAGGCATTTTACAATAAACAGGAATGTCAAAAACCCTAGACATCCAAAAACCTAACCCTAGGAGACGAAGCGCCAAAAGTCATGTGGACCCCGTTTAGGTAAGTTAGTACATCAACTTCCTGGGGTCGTAACTTTTTCATACGATCTTTGTTTTAGGCGCATGATAGCCTGTTGGAAAGGTATAACCGAGAAGAACAATTTCTGAATGGCCTAGTTCAGTGCCTTTGTTAATCCCCTGGGCCCCAAATCCCCAAAACATCGCTTAGGGCCTCAAAACGGCCCCGGAAGTTTGGAACCCGAAAAACTGCCAAGGTGGAAAGTTGTTTTCGAGCCAGAGGAATAGGTGGGTGGCCACTGATATCCACTTGTATGAGTGTTATCCAACAGTGTCGTATTCCCTACAGCATCAATCCTTTCAAAGATGAGGTACTGTGTGATATTTCTCCCCTTGAAGTTCGTGATGTTCTCTTAGGACAACCATATTTGTGGAAGCGTCATGTTGTGTATGAGTCTAGACCCCACATTGTTATTATTACTTTGGGTATACAATTGTACAAGATCCCAGAGGTGGAACCGCCTATTTTTATTTCTTTAATCTCTACTAAGAAATGCAGTAAGTTCATTTCACAGACCAGGAAGTTCGTCTTCTTTGTGATATGTGCTCACAGTAAGCAGAAGGTCGTCGCCACATCTGTGGCCTCTACACAATGCCTCTCTTTGTAGCAGAAGAAAGTGGAAGGGATCATGGAAGAATACAGAGACATCTTCATCTCACCTACAGACATACCGACACACTACCAAATCAAGCATCCAATTGATCTGACCCTCGGCGCACCTCTATCTAATGGACCAGTCTAACGGTGCTTGCTGATGGAGAATGACGAATTCGGGTGTTGGATCCAAGAGCTTCTTCAAAAGGGTCACATCAGACCCATATCCTCCCCTTGCGGAAGCCTGATTGTACTGGTGCAGAAGAAGGATGGGACTTGGTGACTCTGCATTGATTACAGAGCCTTAAACAAAATCACAGTCAGGAACCGCTACCCCATTCCCAAGATTAATGACCTTCTTGACCAATTGAAGGGGTCAAATTACTTCAGCAATATTGACCTGAAGTCTGGCTACCACTAGGTTCCCATCAAACCAACTGATATCTGGAAGACAGCCTTCAAGTCTAAAGAAGGTTTCTACGAATGGCTAGTCATGCCCTTTGGCTTAACAAATTCACCAGCCACTTTCATGAGGTTGATGGATGATGTATAAGACCCTTCACCAACTCCTTTGTGGTAGTATATTTGGATGGCATCCTCATCTTCAACAGAATGTGGGAGGAGCACATGTGGCATATTCAACAGGTTTTGAGCACTCTGTGGCAGCACAAGCTTTATGCCAACTTGGAAAAATGCTCTTTTGGCATGAACATGGTCTAATACCTGGGCTACATGAGCTAAGATCCAAGTCATCCATGACTGGCCAACCCCAACCACACCGACTAAGCTTCAGATCTTCTTGGGGCTCGCCAATTTTTACCGACAGCTCATGTTGGGATTCTCCCATATTGCATGGGCCCTCATACAGGTGACCAAGGGCGGTGGTAGGGCCAAGTTCATGTGGGGGAAGGAGCAACAACAAGCATTCAAAGATCTAAAACATCGTTTGTGCCAAGCTCCAATATTGTCCTTGCCTGATCTACAACAGCCATTCGAGATTGAGACTGATGCATATGACTATGTTGTGGGTGCAGTTCTCACTCGACATGGGCATCCGATGGCATACCATAGTGAGGCACTCTCTGATATTGTCCAAAAATACCCCACCTATGACAAGGAAATGTATTCCATTGTACAAGCTTGTCGTCAATGGAAACAATACATTCTAGGGAAAGAGACGATCATACACACTGATCACAAGCCCCTATAGTTCATAGAGACAGGGGAAATTGCAAAACGACAGCCATCAGAAGTGGTCCACCTACCTGCAGCAGTTCCATCTCAACATCAAGTATAAGACAAGTATCTCCAATCATGTTGTTGACTGCCTCAGTCAGACTCTTGTGGTTGCACTTACCACTATGCTCCATTCCTGTGGACATGAAATATCGAAGTGGCCCCAACTTTACCAGCAAGATCCGGACTTCACCACCACATATTAGCTCTTGGGTACAGGTGCCATTGTCACTAATTTTCACATTCAGGACAGATTCTTATGCCACCTGGGTCCTCTCTTTGTTCCTACAAGCGAGCATGCAAAGCTGATTTGGGAAGCCCACTACAGTCGAGTGGCGGGACATTTTGGCGTAGAGAAAACTATGGTCATTCTTTAAAAACATTTTTATTGGCCAAAACTTCGACAGGACGTCAACAAGTATATCATATCTTGCACTACCAGCACCATTTCCATGACGACCATCAAGAATCAAGGATTATACACCCCTCTTCCTAATCCCAAGAAGTCGTGGGAATCCATCTCCATGGATTACATGTCTGTTTTTCCATCCACCGAGCATGGAAATGACTGCGTGTTTGTGGTCGTTGATCGGTTTTCGAAGATGGTCATCCTCACAGCCTATAAGAAGAATGTCGCAGCGGCAAATACTACCAAGCTCTTCTTCGAATGAGTTTCAGTTCACTTTGGGATACCACAAACCATCATCTCCGACCGAGATAGTAGGTTCCTCAGCACCTTTTGGGCGAGTCTCTGGTCTCTGTTGGACACGAAGCTCACAAAATCCACTTCTTTCCACCCCTAAACCGATGGCCAAACTGAGGTCGTCAATCAAATGACTGTGCACATCCTGTGCATGTACAAATCTAAGCATTCCCATACATGGGACAAGAGTCTCCCATATGTCCAACACAGTTACAACAGGGCTCTCCATAGTTCCACCGATCATAGCCCATTTTAGGTGGGTCTGGAATTCCAACCCTTGGGACCCATTGATGTTGCACTTCCTCTTGCCACCACACAGACAGACTCTTACCCTAATCAGTCTACGATCAAAAAAGCCACCAGATTCATTGAGCGGATTCATCACATCCATGTAACACCCTGTTTCCCCCAGTCTGTAAAAATAACTATACTGGCCAAGAACTATGGCAAACTCAAAGATTGTGAATGTTTGACTTAACGGACCTTAGTATAAAAGGTCCGAGGAATGTAAATGATGTATTAATATATGTTGCATGACTGTTGAGAGGGGGATGTGCTAAAAAGAGACCACGATGGCTGATGAGAGATGGTGGAAGGGGCCGGGAGTGGTTGCGTTAACTTCCATTGAACCAAACCATAATGGTTTGTACGTGCTCGGGAAAATCAAAGCTCACTCTGAGACCCCGAAATGAATTACTCGCCCGGATGGTAGGTGGGGAGGCTCCTCAAGAGTAAATGAGGGGATGCGGCGAACCGCTTATTTGTAGAAGCTCTCAGACCTGACCATTGAACAGGGAATTTCGTGCCACACGCAATCTCATAGGAGGAAAGAAGTGTGGAAGGGGGGGAGAGGGGAGCATACAGATACACACACGCGACAGGAATCACGAGGAGGAGAACCAGAGGAACTCCGGGGAAATATAGAGAGTGATGAGCAGAGTAGAAGGAGAGTAACCTTCGTCTTGGACTTCCGACGAGCGGGAAGTAAGAGACTGAGTCTCAAAGCATCTTGGTCTATCTCGGGGGTGGCTAGTTGTAAATCCTTTTGGAGTCACTGAGCCTACGGTTGGGTGGAAACGAGCACCCCTCTCGGTAGTTGTTTTACACCTGGTGTTTTCTGATAAGTGTTCATGTCCTGTATTTCAAATTTGAATGTTCCTAAAATGCATGCTCATGTTTGTACACTTATAGATGATTGATTTCTGCATAGAAGTGTTTGCCTGGTGTTTTGATCAGCAACAATGAATGTGTGCTTATACTTATATAACTATAATCAATTTACATATAGAACGAATAAGTTCCTATTTTGAGCTCGTTCCCTGGAGAGTTGTCCCATGTACTTGACCCCAGCCATGCCCTAGGTTGTTTTTCCCCGAAGGCACCGCCTTCCGGGAGGCCCCATAATACTCCAAAGCCGAAGTGAGTTCCTTGAAAGGACCACTGTTTTTAAATAAATACTTAAGCTTACCTCACCCTTGTCACAGAGTTCGTAGCTCGATGATTTAAGAAGGCCTCTCAGTCAGGTCACCCAGCCTGGTGATAATTACCCAAGAATCTGTTGAAGGATTTCATGGCCTAAGTTTGGAAACCTTGCACCAGAAAGAATGGTTCCCTTTGAGTTGGTATTTCGGCGTTTCAACACCCGGGATACCCAAGGACAAGTGTCCTTGTCCTCACATGTCACGAAATCCCGATTCGCAAAACCCCAAAATGATATAGTGTGGTTTGAGTTTGGTATTTCGGTGTTTCGACACCCGGGATACCCAAGGACAAGTGTCCTTGTCCTCACATGTCACGAAATCCCGATTCATGAAACCCCGAAATTATATAGTGTGGTTTGAGTTTGGTATTTCGACGTTTCGGCACCCGGGATACCCAAGGACAAGTGTCCTTGTCCTCACATGTCTTGAAACCCTGATTCGCGAAACCCCGAAATGATATAGTGTGGTTTGAGTTTGGTATTTCGATGTTTCGGCACCCAGGATACCCAAGGACAAGTGTCCTTGTCCTCACATGTCACGAAATCCCGATTCGCGAAACCCCAAAATGATAGAGCGTGAGTAGATTTTAATGTTTCGACGTTTCGACACCCGGGACTCCCAAAGGTAAGTTCCCTTGTTCTCGCCAGTCCCGAAATCCCAATTAGCGAAACTCTGAAATGGACTAGCATGGATGAGTTATGATGTTTCGGCGTTTCGGTACCCGGGAAACCCAAGGGTAAGTCCCCTTGTACTCGTCAATCTCGAAATCCCGATTAGTGAAATCCCGAAATGAGCTTAGCGATGAATACAGGCTTAGGAGTTTCAGCTTCTGGGAAACCCAGGTGTGAGACCTCCTATCTTCACATAGCCCAAAATCCCGACATGCAAAACCCCAAAATGAGCATGGTGGATATAAGGTTTTTGGTGTTTCGACACCTGGGATGCCCAAGGGCGAATCCCTTGTAATCACCAATCCCGAAACCCTTACTTGTGAAACCCTGAATTAATAATAGCGCGGATGAGATATGGCATTTCAGTGTTTCGGCACCCGAGATACCTAAAGGCAAGTCTCTTGTACTTGCCAGTCCCGAAACCCCGACTTGCGAAACCCCGAAATGACAGAGCGTGGAAAAGTTATGATGTTTCGAAGTTTCGGCTCCCAGGAAACCCAGGTGCGATACCTCATGTCCTCGCATATCGCGAAATCTCGATAGGCGAACCCCTGAAATGGATTAGCACATGTATTTTTGGTGTTCCGGCGTTTCGGTACCCGGGATTTCCAAAGGTCAGTTTTCCTCGTATTCGCTAGACGCAAAACTCCGATGGAGGAAACCCCGAAATGAGTTTGGCGGATATAGGGTTTTTGGTGTTTCGGAACCCATGAAACTGAAGGGTAGGAACCCCTCATCCTATTATACCGCGAAAACCCGGTACGCGAAACCCCGAAAGGTGGAGTGCAAGGTTCTAATCCGAGGTATTATTAAATGTGACTATCTGTTGGTTTCTTTCGGATTTCGGTCCCTCGAAAGACAGAGAGTAGGGGAACACTTGCATCGCGATTCCCCGAATCGCGCAAGCCGGGAGCACCTCCCCGGTAAAGCCTGTGGTCATAGCCAACGATCACATGGTTAAGGACAAGGAAAGGTAGGGTGTGTGCCAGGCCCCATAGAAATTCGACTATGTTCCTCGGAGAGAAGAAGAAAAAGGCGAAAATTTTAGTTCCCGTAGTGGGTGTGTTACAATCCACCAACAGGTCCAGGAGATTTTGCAGAAATCCAATGCTAAGTACAAGCAGCACCATGATAAACACAGGGTACCACACCAGTTTCAGGTTGGCGACAAAGTATGGTTACATTTGCAGAAGGAGCGTCTCACCGGGTCGCATCGGAAGGTTTTCCCACTTTTTTATGGGCCTTACACTATCACCAAGGCTGTGGGTAGCAATGCTTTTGAGCTCAACACTCCACCCTTCCTTGGTCTGCATCCATTATTCAATGTGGACCTCATTCGGCCATATTTTCCACCATTATTGGACACCTTTGAGATCGCCGAATGGCTGACACCAACAGATCTCAACCCTAACTGCATGGAACAAGCATCCAACGATCAGATATTGGACACACATATCAAGGGCACTCGCCAGCATCAGATCCAGATTTATCGGGTTGTCAAGGCAGGGCAACTCCTACACCAAGGCAAGTGGCTCACCCAGGGCCAAATCTAGCATAATTTTCCTCACCTGATGGGGGAACTCAACACAATGGAGACCATTGCTTCCTAATGGGGGAGGATTGATCCAGGGGGATATTGGTGGCCACCCACCTATTCCAACTGGATCCTCGTGTCCGTTTTTTATTTAGCACGTCTTTCTGTACTACTTTATAATTGTGAGTTATACACTTTTGGGGTTGTCTGAAGCCCCACACATTCTCTAGGTGAATATGGGTGGCCTCTCGCCTAATCCAACTGGCTTATTTTGTATGTTTTCATGTCAGCACATCTTGATGTACTTCCAGGGATGTTTTGGGGCCCTAAACGTTGCTTTCTTGACTCGTCGTAGTCAAACTGAAGACGGAGTTAGAGTCTAATGGCGGAATGTGTAGTTCTCTGAAAGACCTTTCCAACGGGCTATCACACGCCTAAAATGGAGGTCGTATGCAAAAGTTACGACCCTAGAAAGTTGAGGTACCAAATTACACCAACTTACCCATAGGACCCACATGACTTTTGGTGTTTCGCCCTCTAGGGTTAGGTTTTTGGATGTCTAGGGTTTTGGCATTCATGAGTAATATGAAAAGGGCCTCTGGAGCCTCAATGTAATCCATTATGCTCAAACAGATGCGCGTAGCAACCACATCTCTTCTCAGAGATAGCTACCACCATTCAAGCAAGTTTCAATTATGCAGTTTTACAGTTTTAGCCTATTTCATTATTTAATAGAAGATATTGTTCACTGGATATTTGTGTTATTCTTCCTATCTCTCTGTTTATTGTATTCAACCTGTTAATCAGTTCGTTCCACTCCTAAATCTGGATCAGACATCTTAGTTTAAACGAATAGGTACCAAAATGTATAGATTTTTTATTATATATGGTTGTAAAATGTATATGTTTTTGCTAAATATTCAAAAATAATGTTATTTAACTACAATTATTTTCTATGTATTGAAGTAAAGGTAAACAATGTGTTAAAAATGATGTTTTCCACTATATTTTAAAAGTATGGAACAATAAATTAATTAAGGAAACACAATTATATGAAAAATCGTAATTTCAAATAAGTAAATGGTAAAAAATATTTTTAAGATTGAAAGAAGCATGGAAAAATRACTAAAAACACCGTTGAATAAAAAAAAWATAGAAAATTTTGAAAATAGATGAAAAACAAGCATTTTAAAAAATAATGTGGAAACATTGTGGATCGAAAAATTTAAAATATTGAAAACCCACCTAAAAAGGGAGGGRGGGTGCTACCGATAGCACCATTTTTTAAAACAAGGTAAAAAATGTGACCCCAAAAAAAATGAGAACTTTGTASAGTTCTCRTTAAGTTGGTAACTATGTTACCACTRATCTAAAAGTACTTTTTCAAATGTTTCATTGGAAAGTGTCATCATCTTRGCAAAGTCCAATTATTGCCACCATATCTTAGCATCATCTTTGAAACCATAGTGTAGACAAAAATTCCAACTCTCTTTCCATACTGACTTGTAAATTTGTATATATTCTTCAATACTAGGGTCATCATCTTTTTCAGTAAAATGCATCTTGCTTGGAATAAATCTTCAACAAAAACTAGGGCTTATAAAAAAACATACTTTGCAAATTGTGCAACCATTTTGGAAAAAMCCYGAAAATTTCTTTCTTCTTTGGCTGATGAAAGAGATCTRATACCAAATTTTGATATGCCTAATTAAATATGAAAATATAAGATAGAATAGAATCCTTAACTTCATAAAATAAACCAAATCATTCACCAAAATATTTGACACAAGAAATAGAAAAAACCCTTGAGGTAGGGTAACACCATATATTAATCTTTATGAAAGGATAACACTTCTCAAACAATACTTGTTTGTTACAATAACAATATTATTCATTGTGATCCAATACATTGCTTACAATTATTTATATGGCACTCTCTATCTCCTAGGAATATTCTAGAGAATGAACCTTCTAGTAGGTGGAACCTCATAGTAAGCCTTTTCACCTTTATGTGTTCACACTAGGCCTTATTTACTAAAAGTGGCCTCCATACATAACAATACATATTCACCTCTATTATTATTCCCCTTGGGTACCTCCCTAGGTACCTCATATTATCCCCCCAGCCATACTACAAAATGTGTCTTGTAAAAAAAATATACCAACTTGGAAACAAAACCAATGTTTCATCCACTAAGGAGTGCATAGAGTAGCTAGGGTCTTATTATGGAGAATTTGGCGTAACGGAGATAACAATGTGCTTAATATATTAATACATATTTAAGCTAGTGAACTCCATTCCTTATAAAAATGTGACTACGAGTTATAGCAACACTATCAAACCATAAACTACATACAATAGAAATGGAAAACAAAAATCACACCATGAACACAAAAATGGTGGGAACATTGCTTTGTTTGTTGACAAGCAAGAAGAATTATAATATATTTTAGGAAAACCTAGCTCTTGTGTGTGCTCATACTAGAAAATGAGCATGCTTCTATACAAATCTTGATATGCAAAGCACTATTCATGTACAATAAACACACTTTGAGTACAAAAGGATGTGTAGAAGTATAAAACTCAACTCAAACATGATAGATTAAGTTAAAAGGTGACACATATGTTGAAAGTCAACTAAATATACACAAATGCTACATCATACAAGGTATGTTGGCTATCTTAGCAAATGGGCACCATGAAGATCCCAAAACGATGGTTGTTTTTCATATCACCGCTTTGTTCAAATAGTGTTGAATGTATGGGAAGATCGAGGTCCACATATTGTATTGGTCACCTCACCTACCATTGTCTATTGTGGTGCCAAGTAATTGATGAACATTATGCTTTGACTCTTATAGATGAAATGTGTGCTATTGACAATGTTTTGTATTATCGTGAGTATCAACTTACCCAATATAGTATCTATGTCACCATAGTATCTTAGGAATCTAGCAACTTTATTTTTATTAGTGAACTTCACAGTCTATATCATTCTTGTGTTTTAAAAAAAAAAAAAAAAATAGGAAGTCTCAAATGCTAACAAGATAATTATAGTGCATTCCACCACTATTGGGGGCATTGACACTTTAGTCTCCATCTCATAAAATCTTCTACATGATATATTAATTTACATATAACCTCATAACATTGACACATTCCAAAACCAAGGCCTTCCATTTTTCTTAAAAAACATGAGAGGTCTTGTATTTCTACTTAATATGAGCTAAAGCATGAAAAAATTTATCTAGTTAGCCTTCAAGTGTGGAAGGAGAGCATTATTGTTTCCATGGCTCAAGAATTCTATACATCAATGGCTCAACAAGATTCTATGTTGGTTTGATTGTTAGATAGTGATGATTTATTATACTATTTTACCTACATTTTTTGTTTATTAGAAACCAAAACCAATATTTGTCTTGYATTTTATGGTTCAAAGAGTTGTTGAACATTCAACCATTAAACCCTCATTATTTTGTGCCTTGAAGGGGATTATATATGCGTAATAGATGTTCTACCTTGGTTATCATTATTAATCTATTGTATCTAATGATATGGAGATCAGTTTTGTACAAATTTGACAAAACCCAACATAAATAGAAAAAGGTCAAACTATAAATCTTCTTAAAAGACAAAAGTTGCGGTGGTAAATATACACCCTGTATCAAAAGAAAAAAGTATTTGAATAAAATACAAAGTACAGTAAAATAGTATCTAACCACCTGGAATATTGAGTAATTATCGGTGCAATTTTAAATTCCAAAATATATTTTTTCATTTATAAGACAATATACATCTATGTGCTAGTATTTAAACCTTCACTCATGTTTGACTTAGCAATGTACGTCATACTATGTTGAATAACAATTTTAATAATCATTAGATTTTTAATTATTTGTAGATATATTCCACATTGTTAAGGATCATAATAAAATGGCTTATTTTTAGTCTCTATCATAGGTAGAGGACTATATGAAGCACTTTTTGCATTACTTCAAAAAATTTGCATTTCAAAACATTGGCATTCTTGAAGCTGATCGCAAAAAATTGTATTTTTTTTATTTTCTTTGATTTGTCATTGATTGAAATTTGACTTTTTTCTTCGTTGTTGTTTATAAAAATAGTAAAATAAAGAAAAATCAAAACTTTGGAATTTCTCAAGTTTATAATGTTAGTCATATGTAGTGTTATTGTAGTGTACTTGAATGCATTTATCTCCACATGTTGTGGGTTTACTCATTGTATTGGTTTTAAACTGCCTATAGGCCACGTCAAATTGCGAAGAATGTCGTTGGTAAGCACTACCTATGATCTCTACTCTATGTTCTACATGTCATTTATTCACCACTTCTCACCACACATTCAATAGCAAACTTTCCTTGTTTTAATATATCCTAATGGTGTGGCACAGAAAGATTCATTCTTGATACTTTTCATAGTGCAGGTGGCCACCAAGGAGGTTGACCTATGGTATGGGATTAGATCTCAATCTTGAGGTAAAAGGGCATGCTATAAAGACTTTATTGCTACTCAAGTATCAAATGGAATTTGTAATTTTAGTTGTCGATACTTCCAAAGGTCCAATTATACCGGTTATCATGTCTAGGGATGCCACTAATGTAAAATTTGCCAAGAATATTTAGTCAATGAAAGTGGAGTGTTTTCATTCATTTTTCACACATTAACTTGGAATTTGGCACGAATATTAGTCAGAAATTGAAATTTGTTTTCTACTTGTTTTATAAGGACGTCAAAATGTATATGGCAATGAGAACAAGGTGTGTATTAGATT
>JASDQU010680926.1:56633-70067 GCA_032191745.1 Picea mariana | reverse complement strand
AATGAAAAATGATGAATGAAAGAGAGAGAGAGAGAGAGTGAGAAATCAAGTAGCATAACTTTAGCTCAAGATATGGTGAGTTGGGAGTGAGGAAAGGGATCTATTTATACTTGGAGAGACAAACCTACCTCTCTTGGATCTATGCCAAGTGTCTCATACCAAGCAAAAGAGGAGATCCCTAGGCTAGGGCGCACCATCTAGGGTTTGAATCCTAGATCTAGGGTGTAGAAAAATGTGGGAGGTGTTGGGATCACACAAAAGCAAGTGGGAGGCTATGGGATTTGTGTTAGGGGAGTGGAAGGAATTAAAATAATTTTTTAAAATTATTTCTAGATTTTTCTAAGTGGAGGGGGGCGTAACTCCTCTTGGAGGGCGCAACTTTCTTGGGATGAGGCAAGAAAAGGAGTGTTGGGATGAGGGAAAAGGTGTTTGATCACCTTGGAAGGTGATGTGAGGGTTAAGGGAAAGGAAAGCACAATAGAGGGGCCCTCACTCAAGTCACAACATCAATCTCTAAGGAAAAACGTCAATCCCCCTAGGGGGGCGTAACGTTTGAGTGTCGTGAGGAGGTAAGGGTGTTTAAAGGGTTGAAACAAGGTTGGATGGGTAGGTTTAGGTTTAGAGAGTCTCTCTCTAACTTCTAACCATCATTTAACATCCTTTTAACTCATTATTACAAAATTACATTTTTGCCATGTTTGGACTTTAGCAATTAAAATTGCTGTTTTAGATTGACTGACACTCCGGGTGGACAAACCCATGGCTAAAGTTGTCCGACTGAGCTGAAACTTGGTCCGTGGTTGTGGGGGGTGCTATTCCATTTCTTTTGAGCACAAATACCCCTATCAAAAGTCCAAGGACCTAGTTTTTACAATATTTGCTCAAAAATAATTAATTAATTAAATAATTAAACCTCCAAACTTAGGGAAATTTAAATAAAAATTAATTAATTAAAAAAACTGACTTAGACTCGACGGAATTCCGCGAAACTTTCTAAGATGTCTTGCATGGTCATTTAAAATGATTCCCTATAATAGTTACCAAAAGATAAATCCACTAGAACGCCGTTCACCACTTTGGAGGAATTATTGCAAGTGTGAGGAAAAAACTCAAGGGAAATCAATAAGGATGAAAAGCCCAATTGATAACCTGAGTATAAAAAACCCTCGGTGAAAGGAAGTCTCCCAGTGAACTGATCCCAAGGTAATTGACTTAGACATGACTCATGTAGACCTATTACATTATTAACCCACACAGGGGTGCGGAAATTCTAATTACAAAAAGAAGTGCTGGGGCCAAACATGCCTTGTAAAACCAAAGTCTTCGACAAATTTGCACCTGATGATGCATCTCTTCATGGCACATGGAGTTGACCACCTGTGTTGGAGAGGCGGTCAACACACCCCAGGGCTGAGTGGATCCCATGCTTAAGTGATGTGGTGGCTCATTAAAATATGGTGGCCAATTTTCTTCTCATGTTTTTTAAACTAGTGCGCCCCCCCTTTCTCATAATATTTATTCCATGGGTTTCCTCACTAAGTAAAGGCGAAAGTAATTTTCTCATAAAGTTATTAAACTTTATTTCAAAACTTTATAATATCAATATTTGCCTTTTAGGTTCACTTGGGAAATATCCTTTAATATACTTTTTAATTGACCCTTTAATTTGGTTTTCCAAATCCACATGAATATTGTTGCATGGAAGGAATCCGAGACATGGGTTATGTCGAGAGCATGATCTATTTGTCTTTTGCCGCCGAATTTGTCTTTACATGTGATGGAAGGCCTCCTTTTTGCCATGTTTCCTTCATAAATATGCTTATGGCACCCTTCACAAGCTGATTTTCGCTTTTAAAATGCCCTTTTGCCAGAATTTCAATGTGCCATGTCAAATAGGCACGATGATGATCAAAGTGAGCCACTATTGTATTTTCGATCCCTGGACCCGATGCATCGGGATTCATGATCTACCTCAAAAATGTAAATGATGAAATTTTGTGAGATTTCAATGTTGAGAACTGAACTGATAAATGCACCATGGCCAAGAGATGCACACAGACTCTATAAGACAATGATCGTGTGGGTAATGACATAGGTGCGCACGACCATGGGCTGACAAGCTCTACAATGTGCGATCACCCGTACAATAGAAAGATGGCTCTATGAAACCATGTGTCTTAATAGGTTCACCTCAAGTCTCCCAATCCTATCCAAGATGAAGGGAAGTGAGAATGAAGTCTAGAAAGACTGATCATGGCCGACTAACAAGTCTAAGAGTCCATAATACACATTATTCCACACGGCCTACAAAGCTTTGACTTGCATCCTTGGGCTTACAATGGTGTAGCCAGATGAAAAATGTAGGGTATCTCTTGGAGAGGTAACAAGTCCAACTAGCTTTCTAGAGCTAGGAATCTTCATTATTTGTACATGCAAACCTTTAAGAGGGAGCTTTGCTTAGAGTTATCACCTCGACACTTTATTTATTACCCCTTTTTTGTATTTTTCTTTGATTTTTCTTAGTCCTTTTCTTTAGATATGCATTTTTTAGCATATGACTTTTGGGTTGGGCCTTTCTAATGAGGTGGCATAGCGCTAGCTTAATTATTTTTCTTTGTTTACACTTATGCTCTTCATCTCTAGCCTTTTTTGGCTTTATTTGACTTTGGCTTACATTGTTCTTCAATTTGTTCATTTAGACCTTGTTCGATGACATATGATAAACTAAATATGAGCATGGATAATATCTTTTTATGAATGGGATGGAGTGAAAGGGAAAGGATGGAAAATTTTAGGTATGGTTAGCATATGAAATACGCTAACTCAACTAGATCACCAGTAGTGCGATTTAACCCAAGTCATGACGACATTTATCTAAGGACAATTATGTCCCCCCATGGTATAATGAGACAAAATAGTAAAATTCTTATTGTTAAGAAGTGTTATTAGATCAAACCCAATGCTTACTACTTTCATGACAAGGTTAGAAACCATCACACCACTTCTAAGCAAGAAAACCACACATGAGAACATAGCACATCAAGTGAAATAAAGATCATGCGTGAAGTACCATCTGCGAGTGCACATAACATCTGTGGTGATAAGGCATAGGAGCTAATATACCATGGTAGAGTCATTTGAAAGAACTCATGGGTCATCATGTATTTGATGGAATACTCAAAGAACAAGTTTGAATAAGTAGAAGAAATGAGTAGGAGAGCCCATCAAACCAGCTTCATCACACCATTGAGAGGGTGGTCTGGAAGTAGTTTCCCTTGAGGGGTAACACAAGGTATGGAAGAAAAATACTTTTTCTCAATACTCACTAGAATACAACAAAAATGTGACATAGATGAATACACATGAACGGGGAACCTTGGTAACATTAGTGCATGGGTTATCGACTAATCAACTAATTTAGACATTTGTACATAGACTAAAATCACACATACATAGAAAGTTAAAAATGCATAGTGTTACAACAATGGAAAAGGCCATTTGTAAGGTGAAAATTGTAGAGATTAAATTAAATAGGTCATTCGAACAAAAATACGACAAGGTTTATTCAAAACAGAAGCCATCACAAACCATAGATATAGAAAACCCAAAATATCTTCCACTGCAACTATACGAAGAAACTAAACATAGTATGGAGGATCAAAGAATAAAGAAGGGAAAATGTAAGCGTTTGGAGAATAATGGGACCCCAGACAAACATATTATAAAGGAGATAACTCAAAAAAGTTATATATATGCGAGGCAGAGAAAGAAGATGACTTAGATAGTGAAGAGTCATATGAGGAATAAGCAAGGATCCCTCAAAATGTCACCTCATAATCAAATGATGAGAACGCACCAAGAATATCATTAGTAGCCATAACAGGTATCACTCAACCACAAGCACTAAAAGTAAAGGGGAATATAAAAAAGAACAATGTTATGGTTCTAATAGATACATGAAGTACCCATTATTTTGTCGGCATTAATGTTGAAAGGAGATTAAACCTTTTTGTGCACTTGGTCCTTGATATGAAGGTGATGGTTACAAATGCTAAAAAAATTGAAGGCATGGGAGGGTGTCACAAGGTTAAATTGCAAATACAAGATTATAACGTAGAATCTAAATTCTACACCATACCCTTAGGGGGAGGTGATGTAGTCTTAGGTGTTCAATGGTTACAAACATTAGGTACCTACTCGACAAACCGCCAAAAACATTTTATTAAATCCAAGTGGAAAGGGAAAAAGTACAAAATGTATGTGTTCCAACCTCCCTGTACCCAAATTATGTCACATAATTAGGTGGAGAAGCTAGTTCATAAGGGAGCACCAACATATATGGTGCAATGCCATCAAATGGAGATGCTATCCTCACCACCAAAGAGGAGAAACTTTGCTCCTGAACAATTAAAGAGTAGCTCATAAAATGGGAAAATCTTCCAAAAGAATATTTGTCATGGGAGATGAAAAATTTTCACCAAAAATATCCCTCATTGCCCTTGCTTTAAGGACTAAGCACTTCTAAAGGTGAAGGCAATGTTTTATACATAAATTAGTAAACCAAAAAACACATAATATAAATAATGTAATATCAAATAAAGTAATAAAGAA
This sequence comes from Picea mariana, assembly GCA_032191745.1. Taxonomy (NCBI): domain Eukaryota; kingdom Viridiplantae; phylum Streptophyta; class Pinopsida; order Pinales; family Pinaceae; genus Picea; species Picea mariana. The sequence continues at coordinate 65,456 of JASDQU010680926.1, read as the reverse complement.
AAAGAAGTAACAGAGTAGATAAATTAAGAGACATAACCTTCATGAAAATGTACCAAGGCACCCCATTAGGTTTATTTAATCGATGGCCATCTCATAGGCATCTTATCATTATTCATCATTATATATATTTATATTTTATTGCTTCTCATTATTTTTGAGAGACAAAATTTAGCGAATTTGCTCCATGTGCCAATTTTGTTGATAATCGAAGAAAGTGCAAAATTAGGCATATTACCCCTTCCACCTAGGGGTAATTAGAGGATATCATTCTCCATGATCCTCATTGCTGACAATGATCCTAGAGATGATGATCAACATTCTCCATAGACAACAACCCCTTAGATGCCATCCCACTCATAATTGCTCATCTCATTCGGTTGATCAATAGGTTCATCCGATGATGGTTGTCCAACACACATGAGGTACATTAGTCATTGTTTCATACAAAGTGTTACATTTAATGCATTAGGAATTTAGGTGAGAATCATGGTTTGAATTCAGATAATGAATCATGATGCTTGGAAGTTATGCTTTTTGCCTTGTTTCACCTTGGTGGCCATCCTATGTGTCCTAGTCAAGTGTTGTCACTCTTGGGAAACAAGGGTACTACTGGGAGGCCTTGATAGGGGTAGAGTACCATTCCTTTCCATACTTAACACATTCCATCCATATTCCTCTCATTATCCTATCTTCGGGAAGTGGTTGTTACATGTATTCCAAGAAGGTCCATACCTTCATCCTCGTATGAGAAGAAGGGGCTTGGATGCCCGAGGTTGATGCAACTGGTAGAAGAATGGAAAATAAAATGGGATGACAAATGATAAATCAAAAGCCAAAGATCAGGTTGATCTCTACCCCCTTGCTATGAGGACATCACCCCAAGTCCTAATGCACCAGATGCATATCAAATTAAAAGGACTTAATTGAATCCCAGTAAAAATGAATGCATAAACCTAAAAAGGGTCTTGCAAAGCAATAAATGGATATCAAAAGTAAAGAATAGGGGTTTGGAAAGGAACAATGCCGAGAAAAGGGTAACTCANGAACCCACACTTGACCTTGCATGTCAATGACACCATGACCATGAAGTAAACCCCATGCCATATCATTCACTTATACTTACACTTTGATGGGTTTCTCGTGAACTACTCTACTTGGGTATTGACACACCTAATAGGGTCTTATGATGGTCCTCCCATACCTAAACTTGACAAATTGCATAAAGTCTTAAGCTAGAGTGAAGTTTGAAGAAGATACCTAATGTGAATTGCTGACGTGGCGTTTGTATTAAGTTGTGGCTTACTTTTTATGATTCTAATGGCTCTTGCATCTCATAATGGTTGGTCTTACTTGATTTTGTGAGCCTTGCTTGATGATGTACACACCTAGAGATGGTCCTATGGAGGACGTCTTGATGCTTCTACCTTGGACGATGCACACTGTGTGGAGTACGTTGGGCCCTTGATGATGTGTTTTGAGCTACTTGATGACTTGTCGTGCCTTTCCACACCTCTCGACACCTCATGGACTTGGGATGCTGCACTGATGAGCTAGGATGTTGCACTTGCAGTTGGACATGCCACATGGAGCCTTGGATGATGTCATGCACATTTTTGAGGACATTACTGCTTAGATTGATGACATGGCATGTGATGATGGTGATATACCCCTTTGGAGGGATGACAGAGTCCTTCGTGACGTTGGCATTTTCACCTAGGACATTGCATATCTAGAGGATGACGTCATGCTTGGAGTGATATGACTTTTGATTGAGCTGACCTAGCACATGGGTGATGAGTTGGCACCTTGTTGATGATGAGATGTGGCCGTATTGGTGAGGGGACATGACCTTTGATGATGCTTTGCACCTTTTGGGGATGGATGTGACTTTTGGAGCCTTTGTACTTCTTAAGTAGATAACGTCACTCTCTTTTTGTACTCTACACTCTCTTTAGAGGACGTTTTGATGTTTTAGCATTATATTTTCATTTTGGAGGCTTTTTTTGGGGCTGGCCGAAGATCCATCCTCATATCATGTATTTACATGTTTTAGGGGCTTCTTAGGAGGATATAGCGCTTGGTTACTGTTATCGCACAGTTTGTAGTGAAGGTAAAAGACGGATGAAAGGAAGGGAAACTGGTGTAACTGAGACTATCCCACCACTGTCACCTCAATGGGATAGCTCTTTCTGTTTAGGGAGGTAAGGCCCAGGGGAGACGTCCCCGGTGACCTGGGGTTTTGAGAAGGCAAAGGCTTATGGTTAAGTAATATTATTCCCCCTCACAAGTCACCATCGATCAGAAAGTCCGGCTTAATAGCCAATAAAAATAAAAGATAACTGGAAATAGTAACCAAGAAGTGTACCTGCCCGAGACAAAGCAACAAAGAAACTATACATGTGCAAGCTCACTTGCTGGTTAGTACTTCATATAATCAATGACTTTCCGATAATAAGCAATTGAGCAATAATATTGACGAAGTAAATCAATGTTTATACAATAGCAATGATTACAATGTCACTTCACAATAAATGCTAAAGAAACTTTAATGATGAATGGAAATCAATGTAACAATATCAACACTTTAGAAACAATGCCTTAACCAATCATTCAATTGCTTTAAAGGTAAAACAAATGCTGCATAGAGGTGTTTATAGCACAAAAAAGGTGACGACAACAATAGGGTTAGTAAGATTAGTTTAGGCTAGAGTTAGAAGTAGTTAAAGGTTGTTCAAGAATGTTTAGAAGTTGTTTGTGATCAAGGTACTCAATAGAAGAAGTCTTAGATAAGTGCGTTAGTAGGGAAAATGGAGTCAAAGATAGCTGCAAAAGTTGAAGGGCTAAATGATAATGATGATAAGACTAAAGACAAGAGGGTTGGATGTTGAGGTGTTGCTAAAGCAAGGCCTCAACAATGAAACCCTAGGGGAGAAAGGCTCACTAAGGTGTAGAAAGTTGAAACCCTAGGCTTTAGTGCTCTCTCCTCCTTCTTCAGCTTATTGGCAAGATGAAATCGACTAGCTTGAGTAAGAGTTTATAGGGCTAAAGACAAGAGAGTTAGAGGATGAAGTGTTGCTAAGACAAGGCTTCATCAAACAAACCCTAGGGGAAAACGACTCATCAAGGTGTAGAAACCCTAGGCCTTGATGCGTTTTCCTCCTTCTTAGCTCAATAACAAGGAAAAAACGACTAGCTTAGAAGAGTATGGATAGAGTGTTGCTATGCAAGGCTCCATCTTACTTTAGCAAATCAAATGGCTCTTAATCTTAGTAGGGACATGAGACAAGGACCTTAGCATGTGCTTGTCACCTAGGGTTTAATTCAACAAATTATAATAACAAATGCAAGTAAACAATACTATAACCATTCAATTAAGAAGTGTTGCAGAAATTCACTTACATAAACCAAGAAATCATGTAGCAAAACCCTAGTTGTAAACCTTCCACCAAGAGAAATGCCAAAAATGCCAAAAATGCCAAGAAAAGTCTTCCTTCAACAAGTGCGCCTCAAAATTTCAGCCAAAAACCCTAGAATAGGGCGCAAATTTCAGACCTCACTAATGTGTGAGTGAAAGATGATGAAAATATGAGAGTGAAAACCCTCAATATATATCATACCAATGACCTTAATTAAAATTTAGGTCATCAAAAGGCAGACAAGGCCAAAATACACAATAATACTGTTTTACATTAAATGTCATAAATTAAACCCTAATCAAGCAAAAGTAAGACATCATGCCCCTTCTAGGGTGACGTTAGCCCTCTCTAGGGCAAATGCAGCCTCCTGGAGCAAAACGTTAGCCCTCCTTGGGCTTCTCCAACCTGCAACACGTGCCAAACTGCCATGACTGTCTCCCTAAAACGTCCATGAAGCTGGATGACGTCATGAGCCTCCTGGGTGACGTCCTGGGCCTTCCAAGGTCAATGTTCTAATGAAGAGGGCACAACCCCCCTAGGTATAGGTTTGCTCAGCTGCCTCTGGTGGAATGTTCTGCTCTTCCCTGGTGCAAACACTCTGTCCTGTCTCTGACCCCTGCTGGGGTCTCAACATACATCTGGTGGGCTCTTCAGCCCCATGGAGGTCTGAACTAATCATCTCTCCATGTGTACCTATCCAATGTGGTACCTGTTCGTCGGGTATGATCCTGCACATCAACAGATACGCCCTCCACAAGCTCATAAGTCACAGGGATCATAGCAATGTCAATCACATCTAATCATCAATATTATTAAACATGTGCATAAAGCCCCTTTTACCCCAGTCAAGTGCTCAAAGACATTATACAAATTTGCAATACAAGTTTGGAGGAGGTGAGAGGGCGTCCTATTGGGCTAGTGTCCACTGGAAAAGGGATGTTTCCGGAAGAGATTAAATCCAAGTCATGTAAATGGGTGAGGTGGATAAGGGATGTCTTGACAAGGGGTGTAGTGAAAGCAGGGAAATGCAGGGCTTACCTGTGGGTGCCTTTGTAGAAGGCGAGTTGCACCTGTCTTGGATGCAAATGTTTCCAAGCCCATTCATGCCTTTTATTCTGTATTCTTTATTGCTTTTTCTTCAAGAAGCTAATCAGGAGACACTGCTCTGGCGTGGTGACCAGTGGTGGGAATGTTACCCACAAGCACTTTCACGGAGATGAGAAGGCTGGCTCGTGATGATACCCCCTTTCTCTTGGCCATGCAACCAAGAGCCACTACCCTGGCGTGGTAACCAACTGCTAGTAGTGTCATACCGCTAGGTGCCCATGGACCTAATAGGCTGGCTCATGATGAGACCCCCTATCCTCTGACTAGGTCTTGTTTTATTATTTTTATGGGTCCCTCTTGTTTCTTGCTAAGAATCTTTTTACTGCTTTCTCGGGGATCCCTGGGCGAAGCATCTCGAGGTTTTATTTTTTAGGCTTTTATCTTTTGCCAGCTTGCTTTTACCTTGTAATGTCCCGTTTTTCCTAGGCAGTCGGGATACCGTGATGGTTTATACAGTTTCCCGTAAACCATTAGACGGATGAGCTAGGGAAAGGATACTGGTAAAGTCACTTTCGAATTATAAAGTGAAAACTTAGGAAAAGTGAGTTTATTATTATTAAACCCCTCTTTGAGGGTATTTCTCTCCAATTAATAATTAGATGAATATTTTAATGGAGAAAAGGACAAGTGAAGGAATAAAAGGACGATTGAAGGGAAAAAGGCATTATGGACTAATCATTTTGGAAATTTTGTTTTGGAGGAAGCTTACGAGCTTGAGACGAGGGTTTCGAAACCCTTGGAGAGAAAATTCGGTTTCGAGGTTGAAACAATACCTCCTAGCTGAAGATCGGTTTCGAGGTTGAAACAATACCTCCTAGCTGAATATCGGAGAAGCCATCCAGGCTTTTCATTTGTGGATCATTGGCATTTAGATCCAGGTAGATTTGGGTGAGGTTGGATTCATTATCAGTTGTGGGGAAGAGGTCGAAATCTTGTGGCACTTGTGGACAGGTTGGGCGTTTTCTCTTGCAGAGGGCGCATCTCTTCTTTCTTGCTGCGTGGGGCCATTGGTGGCTGAGTTCAGCGTTCATTTCATTTCCAAGGTCGTGTGTTTTGGGCTGGGCGCATCCAAGGGCCAGTTATCTTGGCAGGCCGAGTTCCTTTGGTGGCTGTGTGTTTTTCTTTGGGCAAATCGTGCCATCTTTGACCACGAGCTGGGCGTCTTCTTGTGGCTGCGTGGAGGTGCTGTAATGAGATGGCTGCTGGTCGATTTTGTTGGGAGGACTGTTCATTACATTGAAGGGTGATTGAAGGCAGAGTTGGGGTCTGCTGTCTCTTCTATTTGGAGGCGCTGTCACATTCACTTGGGCCGTCCCTTCAGCAGTGCGCGTGGGCAGCTTGGTCCTTTCTTCCTGGCTGATTGTGATCTGAGGCCATTGTTCTTCATTCCTCATTCATTCTCTTTCTTGTGAGAGGTATTTACACCTCCATTTGACTGTTATTGCTTCACCAAATTAATTGAATAAAAGACAGTCCAGATTCCATGAATTATGTCTATTGAGATGTGAATAATTGGTTAGTATTTTTATGGGTTTTGTCTTGAATCTAAATTACACATTTGGCATGCGATTGGGGAGTCATAAGGGATTGTAAAACCAATAGACAGCCAGCAAAACCAATACATACATCGCTGTCCAATTAAATTTACACCTACAGCCATAAACTCAGAAGCACGCAAACTGTTTGACGAAAGTCCAACATCAAATTTGAAGGTTTTTCCTCACTTATACAACTTAGAATATTTCATACCTTTTGGGCCTTTAGCCCCTTCTTCCCACAAGGCAAGGTGCAACCCTTAAATGATTGGCCAACCCAATGCCCGGACAAATGTAATGGGATGGATGAGCGGGAAGCAAGATGAAAGAGTGGTAATATGACGGGAGCGGACAATGACTTTTTAGAAATCCCCCCAGTGGCAACTCAAAACCTATGGGCACATGCTTACTAGGGCATCCTGTCATTCCCCCAGACATGGTCAAGTGGATAAGTATAAGATCCAAGCATTTGTTAGAAATAAAAGGAATTAAATGCACATATTCAAAGGTTTTGAGGATCAGAGTGACACATACCATGATACCTGAACTCATTACCTCATGGAGCAAGAACCATCTTTTATACAGGACCAAGCCGAAGGTGATGGATGCTCCTGCTGCTGACAAAGTGGAGGCGCTGAAAGGGAGAAGAGATGGGCCCTCCAGGGCGATGCTCAAGTCGATCTGGCTCTCGATACTCCATGTCTAGGACCTGTGGGCCTTGAGACATGATCTTCTAGTTATCCCTAAAAGTGGGGGATAATAGTTACTATTATCGCACAAGTTATAGGTTGGACAAAGCCCGATCCAACCCCCAAATGGCGACAACTTAGAGAACACCTACCCACTGTCACCTTAGGCAGGTATTCCTGTCACTTTAGAGATGAAAGAATCACCTCAAGGGGGAATCTTGGGTGACCCTAGGGGGAAATGAGATGGAAAGTGCTATGATAGAAGTGTAGCCCCTATAGGTCAAGATACTAAGCACGAAAATGCTTGGGAAAGAGTCTTGGTGGTGGCCAAAGGTTGCCAAGAGGTAAGAGTACCTGCAAAGAGTGATGTACCTGCCCGAGACACAAGAACAAGCCAAGTATATGTGTATATTGTTAGGTGGACAAGCAAGTTAAGCCTGCTGTCCCTAATTGCAGCAGCAAACAAATATATATCAACAAACAAAAGATAGTAATAGCTACAAATGAAGATGCTAAAAGTCTAGTTGAATAAGCAAGAGAAAAGCTAGTAAATACTAGTTCAACTCAAGAATGAAAGAGCAAGACTCTAGCATGAAATAAGGATGAAAGAAAAAGTGTTGCAGAGATGTAATTTGCAGCCTTATGGCTGTAGCAAACAAGTTATTACAATAGAGAAATCAGTCGTCAAAACTTGCCAACAATCCACCCAAAAAGTGTGCTAGCCTTAGTAGATTAATGTGGCAAAACTTTTAGCAACTTTCAACGGTTGAATAGTGAGTTATAAATGAAATGTATTAGGGTTTCTGCAGCCCTAATGGATGTAGATGAAATGTTATAACAACAGCAAGAAATTCTTAGCAAATTGAGATGCCCTAGTGGTTCAACCAACCATATAAAGCATAGAATTGATTCCAAATTAGACAATCTCAAAAGAATGATTTTTCACGTTTACCAAGGCAAGTATTTTATATCTCCAATGCAAAAATCAGATTAGTGCCTTTAATATTTGGGTGAATAGAGTCTTTTAAACACAAGTTGGATCAACACGATTCCTACGGGTGTAAATCCTCTTACTCCCTAGGTTATGCTAATCAAACTAGGGTAAAATCTAGGAGGGTATACCCACTCTTATTCCTCCTAGCAACCCTTGCAAAATGACTTGTAAACTTAGCAAATTAGATGAATCTTAGTGGAGGGTGTATCCAACATACTCCTCATAGGGTTTCAACCAACAATAACCAAGAAAGAGCAAGAAATAGCTAACAAATGCATATTTTTCCTTACCAATTCCAAGAAAGAGAGAGATCAAACCCTAGTTCACCAAGTAATTTACCATCCAATAGCAAGAAAGAAAGCCTCCAAGAGGTGCGCACCACCTTAGGTCATCGAATAACCAAGAGATAACACCAAAAAACATTTGCACAAGAGATGAACACCAAGAACCCTCAAGTATAGCGAAAATTTCAGCCAAGTACTTCTCACAATGGGAGAGTTATGTTATGAAATGAAATTCAAATGATCTCTATTTATACAAAATGTCTTAAACATTGTTTGTTCAAATAAGTTAGGGTAAAGAAAAAATAAGGGGGCAACAACCCTTATTTTTCCCCTTTACACAAATAATATTACTTAAATTTTACTTTTGCACATGAAAGAAAACCCTAAAACATGACGTCACCCTCTAAGGGTGACGTTTTGACCCTTTAAGAAAGTCGTTGGAGAAGAAAGTTGAAGTCGTTTGGGCTCATAGAGCCTCTCTCTCATGCGCTATAGCCTCCTCCCACCAAGTCATGTCAAGTGTCAACAAATAACAACTTCACCACCAAAACCCTAGCCCCAATGATGATGTCAAATCCTCAAGGGTGACGTTTTGGCCTTGTTATCCCCTATCCTAGGGATAACTAAGGAGATTATGTCTCGAGGCCTGTTATCCCCGATATCTAGGGATAACTAGGAGATCATGTCTCGAGGCCCACAGGTCCTAGACATGGAGTACCGAGAGCAGGATTGACCTGAGCATGGCCCTGGAGGGCCCATCTTTCTTCTTCTTCGTCAGATTTGTCCTGTCAGCAGCAA
>JASDQU010680925.1:15433-38483 GCA_032191745.1 Picea mariana | reverse complement strand
CGAAAAGTTCTCTTAACGCCAGACAAGGAGGTGGAGAACTTTTCGCATCATCAACGATCTTCCACCTTCAACATCTTCTGCCTCAACACTCCGCCTCTGTGCTTCGATGATGTGAGTTTCACCACCTTCCTTCTTTTTGTCTGGACACTCATAAGACTTGTGTCCATTCTTTCCACATGTGAAGCTTTTCACTACTCCACCTCTTCCTCTTCCTCTACCTTTGGTATGAGGAAAAATGTTTGCATCAGCATACTGACCTCTCTGTTCGGTATGCTTCCCTCTCAGTGAACTTCCACCTCTCTCAGTTTGAGTCTAAGGTTTCTTCCAGTCTTCCTTGGGTTTCTGATTTCTATCCTGGGTAATTGATTTGCCTCTGGGATGACTTCTGCCTCGGCCTCTTTGACCTTGTTTTCAGCTTAGCTTCTCTTCTGCTTTTAGAGCCATCTGATAATCACCTTCCACCGTTCGGGTGGTCATCATGCTCATCTCATCCTGAATGTCATATCTCAGACCATTCATGTACCTAGAAACCTTTTCATCATCACTTTCGCGATGACCTGCCCTGATGTTTAGCCTGTAGAATTCTTTAGTGTACTCCTTCACTGTCATCAACTTCTGTCTCAAATTTTGCATTCTCCGAAACAGAGTAATCTGGTAATCTCTGGGAATGAATTTCGCCTTCATCTTTGTGATCATCCTATCCAAACTCTTGATTTTCTGCTTGCCTTTGCAGCGTCTGTCAGCTTGTAGCTCATCCCAGCACAATGCTGCATGTCCTTTAAGTCTTGTGACAACATGTTTGACCTTTTTGTCCTCCTCGACATCTTCATAGTCAAAATATGTGTCCAGAGATCTAATCCAGTCTAGAAGCTCTTCGGCATCCAAGTTTCCCTTGTATACTAGAATATCCATTTTTGCCTTAGCACCCATTCTTGCAACAACCCTAATCAAGTGTTCGTTTGCTGCATCTTCTGCTGTGACTTCTTCTCCTTCATGTCTAGCTTCATATTCACTTTCGGAATCACTAAGATCCCCAGCACCAGCTGTATGCTTTTGTGTTGTCTATATATAATACTGGCACATAGGTCACACATTTCTCTTTCTATGGCTGGATCAGGCATTTGCCTACCCCTTCTTCTCGGCATTTCCCTATCCTCTGGTGGATCAGGTGTTTGTCTGTCTCTTCTTCTCGACGGCATGGTGAATCTTCCTTTTCCCTCCTACAGAAAGAAAAGAAATCGCTGTGCTCTGATACCACTTGACGCAGACCCTATCGACCCCTCGGGACTGAGATCCGCTCATAGGATTGTTGTATACTCCCTTGAGCCAGATCAACTCTTTTGGATTCTCTACTGGAATCTCCCTTCAAATCGATCCATAGGTTCTTTTTCGCGGTTCGTGATTTCGTGAATTCGCGAGTTGAAACTCCGAGCCTTCCTCCTCCAATTCTGCGATACCTGAGACTGTGAAATGGTTATGGCTCCCCTTTCGTCAGTTCCCTCCTTGTGCAACTGCCGGCTAGGCTAAGCACTAGCGCCTTTCACCTCTCGCACCTTCACAAGTTCAAACATTTATCCTTGCCCCTTTTCTTTCTCGAACCCATGAGAGGCGAGATTTGACTTTCCTCCTGTCGTTCTCTCTTTTCGTGACTTCGTGAGTTGAGGGCTCGAACCTTCATTCCCTTTTCTCCCGAGTCCCCGAGACGTGAGAGGTCAATGGGGTGTTGACTCCTCCAAATGTGTGACGCATGTCTATTGGTTAAATTCTCAGGTCCACTGTGCAGTTCTACCATGTGTCCCTTGTGCTGGCTCTCGACACTTCGCAACTTCACTTCTCGCAATTTCGAGCACCCAAACTTTTGGGCTCTCACCCGACGAACCTCTGAGTTCGTGAGATGCTCTGATCTCTAACACCTGTCCTCCTCCGATGGACGAATTTGATTACTTCGCGACTTCGCTTCTCATGACTTAGAGCACTCAATCCTTTGGCTTTCACCCTGCGAACCTCCGAGTTCACAAGATCTCTAGATCTCTGCCACTTGTCCTCCTCCTAACGGACGACCCTGATCCACTTTGCAGCTTCGCCACTCACGAAGTTGAAAACTTCTCCTTATAACCTCCAATGCCTGAATCCCTGATATGGGTAATCTCGTGACATGTGTCCTTCCAATCGGACGGCTCAGATTCCTTTCACGATTTCGCAACTTTGCCTTTCACGATCTCGCGAATCTTGGTGCAAAGATCTCGACCTTTCAACTCCCAAAACCCAGAAAATGAATTTCTTGAGTGATCCAACGGTCCGATTTCTCCTGACCGTAACTTCCCTACTCCTTTGTAAGATCTGACAGTTCTCGGAACCTTGTGAATTCTCCATGGAGAATTCTGACCGTCGAATTCCTCCTTAACGATTCCCACGAAATGAACAAAGTGTTATTTCGCAAAACGTGTCCACCCGCGAAACGATATCGCTGTACCTCCTTTCAACGTTTTAAGGCACAAATCCCTTTGAGCTTTTCTTCGACAACTCGAGTCTTCGAGAAGACTCCTGCATGCACTCCTTGCGGAAACTCTTCAATACTTCCAAGTATTGAATTCTTTGACTCTGTGCACTCTCTGTGACAACATTCTTTCCACAGTTTCACTTAGGTTGCAAACCCTGAGACTCTTCTCAGCCAGCGCTCACTTCGCATGGCTCCTGTGCTTGACTTGCACTTCTACGAGAATGAGAACAGTGTTNCTCCCTCTCTTCAGATTTCAGACATTCAATATGAAATCATACATTCACGCAACAAAGTGAAATGCATAACAGAGGGTAAACAAACATATATAAATCAACATATGCAACACAGAAAGCAATTTGACACCATGAGTCTGAACTAAAGATCTTTGTATTAATCCAGAACTTCTATACATGGGGTTTACTCTACACAGCTCTCTGCTTCTGCTCTCCTGTGCTCTCTTTTCATAATGCTGCTAATTGTTACAATAATACAAGGGAGGGTGTCTATATCCATTTTCCCTTCGGATCCTAAAACTGTCTAATCTAGGAATTCAAGTCCACCTACTTACATTCATTAACATAAATGCCTTCACCTAATACAGACGAGAGCGGGATGCTCAAGGTCTGCTTACAATATGGAAGTACACCCTTCCTTAATTGTTTCATTCATGTTTTGCACATCCACTTCAAAAACATTCAAATTTTTTTATCACATGCCAAAATGCGTTGGTGTGTGCCCCACGCTCGCTTGACATTGGCGATGCTCCTGCATCATAAAATAAAAAAAATAAAAAATAAAACAAAAAAATAATTTAATAATAATTATTTCTCATGCATTGCATTCTTTCATGCTGAAAATGTCAAACAAACACTGATTCTATGGTGCCTTGACAAAGATGAAGATGATGAAGTTCAAAGCACTGAATATTAATACAATTTCCATCAAATCTGCTAGAGAAACAAAACAAATTTCTGGAAATGCCCCACCAATCTCCCTTGCAGACTTTCTACAGGACAACAAGAAACATCCGGTGTTCTTCCTCTGTAAATTGATAGTTTAGTTGTTTCAGGGGATAGAATCAAAGTTCATATTTTCCTTTCATCAGCCATCAATGAACAGGTCCATCACCTAGGAAAGATCTTTTGCTTGTTTATGAGTTTTGCTTTACAACTTTCGAGTCCTGTGAAGATTGTTATTTTTAAGAGTGTGCTAGTTTGTAAATGGTTTTCTTATCTAATCTATACTAAACATACATAGGAACCTATCTGTTATCGACGCATATAGTGCATCAACTCTACTGATTACGAATCCCAGTTGATAATTTATGTTTGGTAATATATTATGCAAATAATTACACCAACAAGCATTGAGAAGATGCTCGTTTTTCCCACGTACGAAAATCGTCACACCCTAAGTATAGTGTAGCCCGCGGAGATGTCACAACCTATATTTAGGGAAGGGGGTCATGATTAGGCATCATTTCACCCTATATATAGTGCAACCTGCGATGACCTTCCTTAATAGGGATTTTACAAAGGAAAATACAATTTCTTCTCTCAGGCAAAGTTCTTCTCCCTTATTTCTTAAGGAATTTGGGCCACTGATCCTTCTAAAGACAAATGATAGGTTTACATCATTAATGGTCATAGGGATGACAAAAATAATGTGTAACAAAGTTCCATAGTACTAAGCTCAATATGGATGAGTATTTATTGGATATCCCCATGATTGTGATCCAAATGAGTGGCATTGATGTTGTATTAGAGGTCCAATGGTTACAATCATTGGGAATAATAGCCCTTAATTTTCAAGATATTTTCATAATATTTTCCTCAAAAGGAAAGGAAATTGAGCTTACAGGTTTCCAAGGGAAATTGTTGGGTTGTCATTTAGTCCACGCTTGCACACATTCCTTCCCTCTCAATGCTTGGGAGTTTTAGACCCATGGTTCATCCAAGGCTGTCCAACATAACCCTAAAGAAATGACATATCAATACACGACCAAGGCTGAGCAAGGTCTCACCTGAGATGCAAAGAGGATAAAAAATACCATAAGGTATTGTGACATGGATGAAGGATTAAGCATATGAAACAATACTGCAATTGGAATCCATGTAACTCAGGTTTGATAAACTATTTGGGACTAAGAAATGAAACAATACACACACATATTCATCTCATTCATCATATAAACAAATTAGATTAGAACTACCATATCTTTAGTACCGAGGGAATTCCATCACATTAGAGTTATAAAGTGCATTGAGTATCTTCCTATGATATCCATAGAACTTCATATCATTAATATATAAACTAGTGGAAATACAACATAATGCACCATGCACCTTTCCTTAGGACTCAGACATACCAAAGACAGAAGAATATGTTCAAAACATAAAAAAATTACAGTAGGCTTAGATTCATATTGATATTGGTAGCTAATCTAACTCAAAACTCTCTAACAAGCTAGATAAGTAAGCCACGAAATAACTCTTGTTCTGATCTTAGTGCTCCCTTTTATATCTTTTGCTACTGGGGAGCACTATCTCTTTCTTCTCTGCTCCACTCGCTTGTCTGATCCAACTCCCTCACATGCTCCTGGTGCCTATAGTTCTCCATGTAGACTCTTTGTATCAGGGCAAATATTAACTACCTATCGAACTCATCTTCTAGCCGCCCCACATCTTCATATGTTGTTGGAAATAATCATTCGGGGAGATTTCCCTATGATTCCTTTCTTGATTCCGACAAACATCTTCTTCCTTCCAGATGCAATTGACAAAACTTAGATCGACGTACACTTGGTAGTATTTATACTTAGCACATTACTAACAAAACCCGGTCTAATGCACAATCTATGGCATTGCTCGTGCATTTCCTTAGATGCACACAAAACTATGGAATGATCACACACAACTTTATTTGTGTGCATGCACAAAACTAAACCAAAACATTTGGGTGCCAACAATCCCCCACCACTATTATCTGGTTCATCCTCGAGCCAAATGCTACAATTATGAAGGAAGATAGCCAGAGTAAGAGCAAATCATCATTCGACAAAACAAGCTACATGGACGGACAGATCTGAGTAAGAGAAAAACATCACAACAATCTGTAGTGGCATTTCGACTTAGGTCCATGTATGACTGATGCATGCTGCGTTGTGAAGGATGGAATAGGTGTGCATGCGGGAAGATTCTCCCTCCATAACCTTCGTTGGTGTCTATGGAGAGGAATAAGGGATTTTATGAAGGCCCCCACCAGGCACATGGAATTGAAAACAAGCAAGGCATTGCCCATAGAGAGTACCTTTTTCTGCTTGTTTGTTTGTCTTAGGATGGCCAGGCCGACCTATTAGTTCTAGCCACTCGAATAGAGGAGGGAGGTGGATAGAAGAGAGGACGTGAGAGAAGGAGGATGACCAATGGATGTGTGGATATGCACAAGCCCCAAAGGTGCATACATAGGAGGTAGAGATATGACAAGAGATGAATCCCTACTACATCAACAAAGGAGATGAAGCATGGTATGGGTTGGATGTCAAGGTGCTTCTTATCAGCAAGGGGGATGAAGGATGGGAATGTTTAGATGGGGGGAGCAGGTAAGTGAGTAGTGTGGTGGTTCTTCCGAATATTTGTTGATATAGCGTTAATAGGTGGAAGAACCAAAGTGTGGGAATGAGAGTGGATAGGCTAGGAGCTAGGGAACACATCTCAGGATGGCCATGGAAGCAGAGACTGAGGGAAAAATAGAAATAAGAGTGATAGGAGACAAAGAGAGGGAATGGGATGTGGAACATTTCTCCAAGGAATTCAGGAAGGATAGGTATTTATATCGGGGAAGCAGGGAGGGGGTTATTCAAGCATTCTGGTGGAGGTGACAAAGGAAAGACTACTTAGAATATGGCAACGAAATGGTACATCCGGGAAGATACTTCAATATACTAGGTATATTAAAATAAAGTGGATTTGGTGGTCCACTTCATGATAAAATCATGAATACAAAACATAATTCCATATTTCCATAATAAATAATATTTATTTACTATTCATTTTACATATTTACTCAACATCGTATGAAATACAATATGTGTATATAAATACACATGGGGAATGACAAGTCATGTTCTTTCCAAAGGTCATAACTTATTATTGACATATCATTTACATTATAATTCCTATTTACATAATAAAAAACCTATAACTTATTATTCAATAATAAAAAATGTAACATACTAGGTATATTACAAATCACCCCCCCTTAAAAATGCTTTGTCCTCAAAGCATAGTAATAAAAGTCTTATCTCTTGTTGTGGCTTGTAATATTATATTTTGATTCTTCTAAAACAAATATCGTATGCAAAAGTTACGACCCTGGGAAGTTGATGTACCAACTTACCCCAACGGGGCCCACATGACTCTTGGTGCTTCATCTCCTAGGGTTAGTTTTTTGGATGTCTATGGTTTTGAAATTCATGTTTATTGTAAAAAGGCTTTCAGATCCTCTTTGGACTCATCTTCTTGCGAATGAGCGCAACCATCACATCTCTTCTCAAAGATAAAACATCACCATTCTAGCAAGCTTGTTTCAGTTTGCATTTTACAGTTTCAACATATTTCCTTATTAAAAGAAGCCAAGTTTTACTGTATCTCTGTTATTGTTCATTCAATCTTTGTGTTAATAATATATATATGTATTCATTTCATTCTTCTCATAAAATCTGGATCAGTGGTATCATAACGGTTTGCTCCTTGTCATTCTTAATGCATGTCCCTGACGAGGTTAAGGTACAAAGAGTTGGGTCTCGAGCTTATTTCTCTTGAGAAAAAAGGCTATCGCACGCCCAAGCGACCTTCCATAGAGGGATAAAATAAATACGATGGGACATTATATCCTTTCAAACTATTGCTCGAGGAAGCCCTCACGTAACAGAGGAACGAGATGATGGATAGTTTTGCACAAATCCTTCAACGACTACCAACAAGCGACAGATCTTCCTTGAGTGGAGGTGTCTCCCCCTTCAAGTTACAAATAAACTTTGATATTCCTATATTTGAAGGTTAGATAGACACATATGTTGTATAAAAATGGTTGAATATGATTGAAGGGTATTTTTCTATCCATAACTTTTCGAATAGAGAAAATATTACTTTTGTGCTCCTTAAAGCCATCCCCCATGTCAAAGATTGGTGGGAGAATTTCTGTGAGCAAAAGGAAACAAAGGAACCCTCATTATTTACAGTCATACTCACATGGGATTCCTTCAAGGATGCTATTAAGGAACAATATTACCCTGTCAGATGTTATGATGACCTGCATACAAAATGGACACACTACGATAGGAAAGGGACCAAGCAGTGTCAGAGTTCACAAATATCTTCCATTCCTTGCTCACCAAGCTAGGTATCAAAGATTATGAGTGGCATATGGTGATCAAGTACTACGGTGGTATGCATATATACATCCAATAAGAAATGTATTTTATGGACATCTCATCCTTAGGCGTGGCCTATCGATATGCCGTCAAAATCGAGCATAAGCTTAAACAAAAAATGCGGCAGTTTGGGTCTGAGAACCTGTTGATGGAAAAAAATGACCATGTTCAACATCATAGGGAGATCACCATGTCAAGGTCCCAATTAGACCCTTATCCATTGAAATGGTGATTCCGACTAGTTCTATGGGTCTCCAGTTACCCTTGTCCTAAGACTAGCCTAATCTAATTTTAATCTAATCTAGACTATTTTATATATATACAAAGTTATATACACAAACTTCTATCTGCTAATGTATATTGTTACCTAATTTTATCAGTAGATAAAAGGAAATGGATTAATCTCTTGCAACATGCTTGCAAGAAAACAACCCTACCACTGACACAAGGGCTCAACTATGCCACAATGCATTTCACTTACGTGAAATGAGACTTTATGGACTTAAATGCAAATGCAACTTTAATCTATGATGCAAGTTAACAAAAAAGAAAACCTATATTAATCAAGAGAAGGATAGCCTTACTCTTAATCAAGAGAAATAATATCTAATAAGAAGAGGGAAGGACTGTAATTGTAATTAGGGTTAATATGGACCTACAAATCATCAAAATAGTTCAATTATTTATAGGTTGGTTCAAGAAAATACACAATGAAATAATTCTGATAAATAGTTATAAAAAAACTCATGTATACACCCAAATATAATCATGTAAAATGAATTCCTTGTGAGATTTATATTGAACTAATGAAATAGTTCATTTTAATCCAATATAGATGGAAATTGAGACAAGTTTGAAAATTATCAATAAATAGTTATTAATCACTACAAACTAATCTCCATGAAATCATAATCAATCTTAGTTCAAATCATGTGCAACCCTGCAAAGATAGATTTAAACAAAGAATTCACCAACATAAAACAAATGAGATCAACAATAATGCTCATATCAATTGTCAATACACTAAAGAAACATAATTCAAACCAAAATGAAAAAAAACATCATCAAAGAAATAAGTTTGCAAATCAAATACAACAGTGTAATTGAATGAAAACTTATTATTATTAGCTCCAAAAGTTGTCATACAGTCGTTTCAGATTTGGAACCCATTTACACATGAATAAACAAATTTTTATACATTCATTTTTCCTACAAGTCAAATTCCCCTTGAGTCAACCAAAACTTGCTCCATAATCAGCTAAAGAATTCAAAACAAAATCAACTACAGAATTTGCAAAATGTTAATTCTTGACAAAACCTGCCCAAAAAATGCATCATATCTTCCAAAATTTTTACAAACTTCACAACACATTTTATTGTAAGGTAAATGGGCTTGCTTTTGAAGTGGGTTTTCAACCGTTTTAAGAGCTTCTTCACTAATCGCCCGAAAATCGACTTGCAAAATTGCTTCTTGTGAGCTGACATACAACAAATCTGGTCTGCCTCCTTCCTGATAATATTTCTCCCAAATGGTTGATTTTATGGGAAAATCCTTATAGGATAAGCTAATTGACCTTGTTTAGGAAGTGTTCTTTCAACTGTTTCTCCATATTCCTCTTGGTACGCTCATAATCTAAGTTTGAAGTCAACCTCCTGAAATTGACCCGAAATCTAATCTGATTAACTCATATCATTATTTAACCAAATATCTTCACATTCTGATCAAATCCTCTGGAGGTTAAGTAAATTGGCCTATTTTGGAAGTGGTTTTAAAACCATTTCCTCAAAGTCTTCACCATTTGGCCAGGATTGAATCTACAAAATTGCCTCTTGAAGATTGATGCATTTCCAATTTGGGAATATCCATGTCACTCTGATAATTATTTCTCCCAACATGTTCACTTTCTGAAGAAATAATTTGGAGGTAAGGTAAATCGACCCATTTTGGAAGTGGGTTTTCAACCGTTTGAAGACATTCCTCATCATTTGTTTAGGAATAAGAATGGAAGGTTGCCTCTCGAAACTGATGCGAATTTTCAATTTGATCTTTCCCAAGCATTATGTCTTATAGAGATGAAACATACCAATTGAAAGATATATTTGGAAACTGAAGTTGGATTTCATATCTATCATAGAAAATTGTAACAAAAATAAATTATATTAATAACAAAAAACTATTAAAAGATGAAATACAATATCTACAAATATTAATTAACCAAAATTAATAAAATAAAATCAGATTGATATCACACCTTCTAGATGAAGAATACATGTATAACTTAACTCGACATTATGTTTTGAAATTGAGGATATTATGAAAATTTGAGGAAATTAACTCCAAAGTAATTAATAATAACTCAATTGTTGAAAAAATTTAATCAACAAATTAAACCATATTTTAGAATCACATGTTAATTATATAATGATAAAAAATTCCTCATAATCTTGTTTTAGAACAAAGTGAATGTGAGGAATTTACATTAAAACTACTTCCAATAATTAACCAAGCTATTTTGATTTAATAATGTCCAATGAAAACCATCCAATCACCTAAATGATAAACTATTTACATGACTATATAAGAAAATCAAACAAAACAAACTACATCAATGGAAATATATTGAAGAAAGGAAGATGACGAGAATGTCAAAAGGACAAGCAAGACGTAGAAGACACTAGAAATATAAAACCAAGTAAAAATCAAGGTGACATTACCAAAATGAACAAGGGGGCCCAAATTTTCTTAATGAAAATGAATGCAAATTTGGGAGTGTTGTTGTATGCCACAACAATTGGCGATGCATGGGGACGAATAATTTATCTCTGGTTAAGATAATAGGACTAAATTTACTAAAGATCGAAATGAAAGCTTTCAAAACTTTCTCGCACATGGCATCATTCCTAAGGGTCCCACATAAGACAAAATCAAAGAAAAATAAGTTTTAAAGGATAAAAGTACTTGAATGTTTAGTTCTAAAACAATGAATCCAAAAATAGGGAATAATCATTATTTTTATTCTTTTTCTACTATTGGCCAATGAAAATAGCTAGGAGGCTTTAAGGAATAGTAGGAATTTATTACCTCTTTTACCCAGCATTACTTCATTGCTAGCAGGCTTGTTCAGTACCCCAATGAAGTTGTCTTGATACCATGTATGCATTGACCTGTTGCAAACGACCCTGTTCAGTACCCCGACGAGTTTGCATACACTTCCCACACATATGTGCTTTCAACTTTCTTACCGTCCTTTTAGTTAACATATTTTAAAAATTACTTTTCAAAATTGGGTGAAGAGAGAGGGGTGGTATGAGAGGTATTCTATTTAAATAAATAGATACAATACTATTTAGGTTTGACCCCACTAGTCTTCTCTTCATCTACCAAATTAGAGGCTTTAATTGTGGAGGGGTATGGGAGGGATTCAAAGTAAAGATTGTAGGCAATTATTTCCTTTATAAAGGTGAACTTATAACACTTGAAACTTATCTTAATGTTCCCCATAGACAACAATAAAGGTACAAGAAAAGTGAAAACTAAGTATATATGACCTTTAGATAAATGGAATCCTATTTAAAAATATAGATTATGGATTTCCCCATGTAAACTGTCTGGCGTAACTTAGAAAGATATTCCCTCATATAAATTTTAGAAAAGTCACGAAATCAAATCAAGACTAAGAGCAAAGAGAAGTTAGTGAAATCCAAGTAAATCAATTTCTAAGCTAAAAGTGAAATTAAATCACTAATAAAAAAAACTACAAACTTGAAAGAAAGGAGAAACTAATAAGCCATGAATTCAAGAAAGACAATTAGACAAAAATGAAAACAAATATCTCAACATAAGAAAAAAATGATATGTGTTTCAATTATGTTGAGATCTAGATGTATTATGTCTTAAATTCTTTAGAATTAATTAGGTTTTTTATTGCAAAAGTAAAACTCTAACTAAAGAGAAGTTATGATTTACCAAAGTATTGTATATTGTCCCTCTTTCAAATATTACTTCTTGAAATAGTGATTAAGCTTTAAAGGATTGGTTTTAAGAATAAATCTTATAACACAACTTTAATGAAAATCATGAAAAATAAGATTATAAGATGAACAAGGAAAAAATATTGACTTGGTGACAACTCAATATTAGCCCATAATCTCACAACTTCTTTATTCAAACTAATGGGGAAAAAAAAAAAACTAAGAACAAAACTACTCCTATTCTATCCTACTCTAATCTATTCTACAAGAACAACTAGGGATAAGTAAAGTGAAATTTCCAATGGAGCCAATCCATTTGTTTTATTCCTGCAATCATATATACAATAGGAGTAAGTAGCAGAAAATGTATCAATAATAAATAATCAAAAGAAATATCTAACCTACTATGTACAACTATTTCTAATAGAAACATGAAAATGAATTTTTTAACAGGGAACCTTATTTGAAATGTATTTTCCAACCAAGTTTCAATTCTGTCTTGAAATTCATTATGAAATTGTTGGAATGGAAACATGATTGGAAAAGTAATCTGGTCACACTATAGAGAAAAGTTAGTAC
Source organism: Picea mariana (assembly GCA_032191745.1). Lineage (NCBI taxonomy): Eukaryota > Viridiplantae > Streptophyta > Pinopsida > Pinales > Pinaceae > Picea > Picea mariana. The sequence continues at coordinate 25,998 of JASDQU010680925.1, read as the reverse complement.
TATTTACAACAGAAAAATAATTTACATTATTGTTACAAGACAGAAAGGACTTATTTGCAAGAATTTCCTTTACACACGTATTGGATGAAATAACACGATGAGTATTAGAACTAGCATCTACTTGTGTTAAAAATCCAATATCATGACAAGGAATGAGAACTTGAGTGATATCATTAGAATCATAAATAGGCATGGTGTTTTCTTCTTGAAAATTGAAATCATTATGAGAATATTCAAGATGAGGTTCAATAGTAGTATGATCAATAAAATAATACCCTTCATCTTGAAATATAGATTGATTAAAAACACAAGGACCTGACATAACCATGACTCGATGGTGAAGTGCCTCAATATTTTAAATCTCCAAATGTTCATCATAAATGGCTTCATTTTCTTCCCTTATGAAACATAAACCTGAACTAGAAAATTGATCAAATGTACATGTATGAGATCCAAGGGAAAGTTCTTTAAAATGATTCTTTTTTCGTTTCTTTGTTCTAATCTTGATTGATGGATAATTGGAAATTATTCTGATGTATACTAATTCCTTCTTTTTTTCGGAAATGAGTAAAATATGAAGGGACTGGTTCTTGAAATGAATGATCACTACTTCAAAAAGAGCCATCACACAAGTCAGTGTATAATGAATAATGATTGTTCGAACAAATGTAATTGAAAGAATCTTTATGAAGGAAATCATTATTATTATTAGTATTTGAAGTTTGAGTCATTGACTCATCATTGTCCTCCTCATCATAAACAACCAATTTATCATAATCAAAATTAGTTTAAGGAATATAACTAATTTGATCTAATGTATCTATTCTTTCTTGAAACTGATTATCAACATGTTCTGAACTATTTATTAGAGCATGTTTATTAATATCATCAATAGACTCAAAAGAATCATTTGTAACATCTATTGTAGTATGTACACTTAGAAAAGAAAAGTTTTCAGGTTCATTAAAGTCATTATGTATACAAGGAAGAGAACATAAATGAATAAACCATTGAGTTAAATCTTTGTCAGAAGGTTTATCATCAACATGGAATTTAAAAGTGATTAATTTGAATCTAATATGTAAATCAATATCAGATTCACCTGCTATCTTTTGTAAGTTTTCAAGTTCTGTACATATTTCATCATAATCATAATAATCTTGAAATGTATAAACAAACTCACTTACAACTAATCCCATGTATGTATGGAGGAAACTAGAAATGATTTGCACCATTTCTTGGCTTGGCCTGTAAATGTAAGAGTAGAAATTCTGCATAGAATTCCACCATCAAGATCATAAGACGAAGAATTTGTAAAATTTTGAATAAATTGCAAAACATGATCATATGCAGAAATTTTACTCTTGCCATTGAATTTTACCTTTGACAAGTAATTTACTACCTTTGTTGGAGTGTTGTAGGATGCTTGAATAGATACACAACTCCAAATAGGAAGTTTATGAGCCATTAAAAATAAATGAAAGAATTAAAAACAATATCTCAAACAAGAATCAAATTACTATGCACACTCGTCGGTGGCCCTCCTTCTAGTACCAAAAATGTTGATGGAAACAAATGACCATGTACAACATCATAGGGATATCACCCAGTTAGGGTCCCAATTACACCCTTATCCATTGAAATGGTGATTCCGATTGGTTCTATGGGTCTCCAATTACCCTTGTCCTAAGACTAGTCTAATCTAATGTTAATCTAATCGAGACTATATTTTATATATATACAAAGTTATATACACATCCTTCTATCCACTAATGTATATTGTTACCTTATTTTATCAGTATACAAAAGGAAATGTATTACTCTCTTGCAACATTCTTGCAAAAAAGAAACCCTAAGGCTGACACAAGGGCTTAGCTACGCCACAACGGATTTTGCTCCTGTAAAAGGAAACTTTATGGACTTAAATGCAAATGCAGATTTAATATATGATGAAAGTTAACAAAAAGGAAAACCTATCTTAATCAGGAGAAGGATAACCTTACTCCTAATCAAGAGAAATAATATCTAGTAATAAGAGGGAAGTACTGTAATTATAATTGGGGTTAAGATGGACCTACAAATCATCAAAATAGTTCAAGGATTTATATGTTGTTTCAAGCAAATACACTATGAAATAAGTCTGATAAATAGTTATCAAAAACCTCATGTATATACCCAAATACAATCATGTAAAATGAATTCATTGTGATATTTATATTGAACTAATGAAATAGTTCATTTTAATCCAATATAAAGGAAAATCAAGACAAGTTTGAAAATGATCAATAAATAGTTATTAATCACTATAAACTAATATCCATGAAATCATAATCAATCTTGGTTCAAATCATGTGCAACCCTGTAAAGATAGATTTAAACAAAGAATTCACCAACATAAAACAAATGAGATCATAAATAGTGCTCATATCAATTGTCAATACACTAATGAAACATAATTCAAACCAAAATGAAAAAAAAATCATCAAAGAAGTAAGTCTGCAAATTAAATACAATAGTGTAATAAAATGAAAACTTATTATTATTAGATCCAAACATTGTCATACAATCCTCTCCAGTTTCAAATATGGAACCCATTTACACATGAATAAAAATATTTTTAGACATTCATTTTTCCTACAGGTCAAATATCCCTCGAGTCAGCCAAAACTTACTTCACAATCAGCTAAAGAATTCGAAAAAAAATCAACTAAATTTTTTTGCAAAATGCTAATTTTGGACAGAACCTTCCCAAACAATGCATCATATCTTCCAAACATTTTAACTGCTTCACAAAAAAATTAGGATAAGGTAAATGAGCATGTTCTTGAAGTGGATTTTCAACCATTTGAAGACATTCCTTACTGATCGTCCGGAAATTGATCTGCAGAATTACTTCATGTGATCTGACATAACAATAAATCTGGTCCACCTCCTTCTTAATAATATTTCTACAAAATGATTGAGTTTCTTGGAAAATACTTTTATAATATGGTAACTGACCCTGTTTAGGAATTGGGGTTTCAATTGTTTCTCCAGATTCCTCTTGGTTTTCTCAGAATAGTTTTAAGTTAGCCTCCTGAAATTGACTTGAAATCTAATCCGACTCATTCAGATCATGATTTCTCTAAATATATTAACTTTCTGAGAAAATTCTCTAGAGGTTAAGTAAAGTGGTATGTTTTGGAAGTGGGTTTCAAACCGTTTCATCAAAGGCTTCACCGTTTAGCCGAGATTGAATCTACAAAATTTCCTCCTGAAGATTGATGCATTTCCAATCTAGAAAAATCTAGGAAAAGTGAATAGATTGGTACAAATATAGGAAAGTGAACAAATTTCTACCAATATGTTCACTTTCTGAGGAAATACTTTGGAGGTTAAGTAAATTGACCCATTTTGGAAGTGGGTTTCAACCGTTTGAATATATTCCTCACCATTTTTTTAGGAAGAATAATGAAAGATCATCTCCTAAAATTGATGTGAATTTTTAGTTTGATCTTGCCCAAGCATTATGTCTTGTAGAGATGAAAAATCCCAACTGAAAGATATATTTGGAAACTAAAGTTGAATTGCATATCGCTCATAAACACTTGTAACAAAAAGGAATTGAATTAATAACAAAAATCTATTAAAAGATGAACTACAAGATCTTCAAAGATTAGTTAACCAAAATTAATAAAATCAAATCAGATTGATATCACACCTTCTGGATAAATAATAAATGTATAACTTAACTCAACATTAGGTTTTGAAATTGAGGATATTATGCAAATTTGAGGAAATTAACTCCAAAATAATTAATAATCACTCAACTGTTGGAAAATTTTAATCAACCAATTAAACCATATTTTAAAATCACATGTTAATTATTGAATGATAAAAATATTCCTCATAATCTTGTTTTAGAACAAAGTGAATGTGAGGAATTTACCTTAAAAGTACTTCCAATAATTAACCAAGTTGTTTTGATTTAATAATGTCCAATGAAAACCAATCCAATCACCTAAATGATAAAATATTTACATGACTATGTAATAAAATCAAACAAAACTAACTACATCAATGGAAATATATCGAAGAAAGGACGATGATGAGAATGTCAAAAGGATAAACAAGACGTAAAATACACCAGAATTATAAAACCAAGAAAAAATCAAGGTGACATTACCAAAATGAATAAGGGGGCCCACATTTTCCCTATGAAAATGAATGCAAATTTGGGAGTGTTGTTGTATGCCACAACAAAACCCCTCACAATAGAAGTAGGGAAAGGGAAACCCCAACCCATATAACAAAGGGTAGAGAAAATATGGAAAGCCTCAGGACAACTATTCTAAGACACAAACAAAGAAGGAAAATGGAAAGATGGAGAAAGATACTTCAAAGTGGTGTGACTTCCATAAGATCCCATGACATAACAATGCTGATTATCACTCAAATAAGTCATTGGTGGCTAAGATGAAAGCCTCCAAATAATATGTGGGTTCCAACTCTGATTCAGAACCAGAAAAGGGGAGAGAGATCATTGACACGAAACCTAGTGCCACCATTGCTACCACCAATATCCATCTCAGTGAACCTAATCAGCATGAGGAAGGAGAGAGCTTCTTTCATTCACAGATGTGGGTGAAAAAAACCCCACTGCAATTCATCATTGATAGAGGTAGCCAGAATAACCTCATCTTAGCGGATTTCATCAAGCAACTGGCCTTGCTAACAATGCCACACCTGTAACCCTACACCATTGGATGGCTCTGCCTAGGAAGCGATATTCGCAACAACCAACTGTTAGAATAGGGGCAGACCTAGGGTTCAAATTTCAACAGGGCACCAAAAAAACCCCGACTACCAACCCTTTCGGCAACACCTGCGAAGCAGGTGAGGTCTCAACCGAGGTAGAAGCAGGGGGGGTTACAGGATGTAGGTGTCTGTAACCAAGCTGGGACACAGATATGTGATAATAACACTTCGCAGAGTACTCTATTAACACTTAGGAAAAACATGAATTAGTTCATTAGCTTAATTAACATCGCAGAACATACCCAAGGATAGATCGACGTTGCAGCAATTGACAATATACCCATAGCACTTAGCATTATAAGTTAGATCTAACATCCATTCATCCTTAACACAAGTAAAGAACTAAGAAACAATAGATCTATCTATCATACATAATAACAAAGGAACTAAGTAGATAAATAACAAGAACAACACAACACAAAGCAAACCAAAGACACAATATATACGTGGTTCACCCTAGTGTGGGGCTACGTCCACCAACCGCTTCACCTTCTTTATTATTCGTCAATATCTTATATTCACCTTCACCTTGTTCTTTAGTCTCGTGCACTAAGCCATAGAGCCGAGCTTCACACCAGGCAAGATATCTACACACTGAGTGCCAAATCCTCCTTCCAAAACTAGGTCAAGGCACCGAGGCAACTTCTTTATCGAGCATAAATCCATAACACATACATATTCTGTTGCACAAAGAAACTCAGACCTCTTGCACTTAGCTCCCCAAAACCCTTCTTATTTACTTCTACCATACATTCTTACTTATTTATACTTTTACAATTCATTACAATAAGGCCTAATCATGGGTAAACCCCATGGGACGACATCCCATAACTCATTACAAAAACCCTAAACAATCCCTTACTGGGTGCACATAGCCCGCAAAATCGGTGAGATCCATGATCTCAGCTTCGCCTAGGCGCTCCATATTCGATTATTGCATCGAAGTCTAAAAGGTGGTCCAAATATGACTAGGGTTTCCTCAAAACTTGGTCGAGGGCCAACAGGCCCCCAACACTCACCTATGAGTCGTCTCGAGTCACTCAGGTCTGGGCAATGCTGCTTCAAAGGATTCGATCTTGACTCGATTTAACTCGACTTGCTACTTCACCTGAGCCTCCTACTCAACGAGATTCTGGATCGTCTGCTCTATAATAGGCCCTTCCAGGTGTTGTTCTACTGTTGCAACCACTTGGTCCAGTTGCGATCCCTGTCCCTCAATTTCTTCTAACATCTGGCAGGCTTCCTCCTACACAGGTTGTAGCTTCTGCACAACTTCCATTACCCTGACATGGAGGGTAGTGATATGTTGCTGTACTGTGCACTACTCCTAAGATATCTTCATTCTTTCAAATGTGGTAAGTAGGTTCATCTATGCCTGTACTGACAATGCCTGCTGCTGTGCCTCCTGTAATTGTGTTTCCAGCTTCCTTAGGTCGGGGTCTTCTGCGAGGCATTCATATATATGCATAGTTCTATCACTCAGTTGTTTTCATTATGAGGTGAGGGCTCTAATTCTTACAATTGTGTTCTTAGCGGCTTCCTCCCTCTGGTCACACACCTCTTATGGGGTGCTCGATACTTCTTTGACCTCCAACTCTGTTATCCTCGCTTGAATCTACTGGATGGTCTCAACGAGCTTCATTACTTGAGCCTCGATCAACTCCTATTCCTCTTGTGCCAAGATTGGCACATAGTGATATGATCTACTCATTGCTTCTTTGACTGTGGCCCATTCTATGAGCAACTACTCCTTTTCTCTCTGTATCTGGGATGTTTCCTCCTGGATGATCACCTAAAATTCTTCTTTATCACTTTCATAGGCAGTTAGACTGTAGCAGGCTACTCATGATTGTTCTAAAGTTTCATCCTTATCTTTTTTCAAGTCTTCTGTATCCTTCTCCTTTTCTTCTCGGATTCTCTGAAGTCAAGTTTCTGTCGCATTTGCAAGTCTTCTCAATTGGGCTGGTTCATTCCCCAATTTTGAAATATGTGATGAGGAAGGTGCAGTGGGTAATGCGCAGACGAAACTAATAGCTTGATGTACTTCCTTCAATTCCTTCTCGACCCTTCCATATATGATGCAGGAACATCGTAAGAGAGCCAACAAAGAAAACGCAAGGGTGAGAACAACTGGAAATGCGCAAGCGCACAATTTGAGGACGTTTCAAATTTGAAAGAGAAAGCATTAATGAAAAAAAATATGGAAGGATGTATTTGCATTTATGTTTTGGGGGATTGTAATATAGATTATGAGCATTACTCTCATCTGTCGAATAAGGAGGAATTTATTGTAATTTATGTTTAGTAGGTGGCTTTTAATTTTAATAAGATAGCTTAGAGAAGAGAGAGGGAAATACTCAAGAGGTCTCTCTCGTTTGGAATCGTTAGACAATATTGTAATTTGAGGTAGAATATTAGGAGAGTAGAGAGGAATAGAAGATTATAGATTGTATGAAGAATAGATGTTGCTATTGAACCATATACAAAAGCTCTAGATTAATATAAGAATGATTTGATCCAAGTTACATGGAATGTGATGAATACTATTTGTATCTTTTGAATGGAATGTTATAGTTTTCTTTTATTTCTCTGTCATGCATTTGTTTCAATGCTATGTGTATGCTTGTGATTTCATGGAAAATATATGAAGTTTGTGAGAGTAGAAGTATAAGTTTCAATTGTTTCTCTCTTTGAGAATTCCTGCATGGAGTGCAGTGAAAGGTCTGCATAGAGTGCGTGACAGAGTTCTGAGTTTTATCTCAGAAAGATCAGGGGGGTAACGTTGGATTATATCAGTAGAGGCGTGGCTGAGGCACAAAGACATGCAAGGAGTGTGAAATCTAAGGAAGGAATTGAAATTCTTCAATCCCATAGAGTGGTTGGAGAATCTTTGTTGCGAGAAGTGCATAGAGTTAATATCGTGGATAACTGGAGGTAATCGTAGAGCTGTGCTAAGTGTGTGTGCAGAGATTCTTTGAATCCGAAAACCAACAAAGAAATCTAAGTTCAGGAGGGTTAGAACCTTCGAATAGATCGAAGGGAGGCGAAGACTAGAGTCACAAGAACTCTAAGTTCAGACGGGCTGACGTCTGGGAGAATTTTCAAAAGGTTCATCGAAGCTCGAGTGAACGGTGGAGTACTTCCAAGGGAGAGCATTGAAACCATGAGAGTCGTCTGATCATGATAAGACATGAGGAGGTTAGGTAGAGGTTCGTTCGGTGTGTAATACTCGTAGGAGATATGATCCGTTGATCCAGTGGGATCAAGGCCATCTGTTGAGTTTGGGATTTGCGGTATTGGGGAGCAAGGTCGAGCCTTGTCCTTCAAAAACCCTGATACGCAAAATCAGGGTTAGATCTGAGCCGTTGATTAACATGCCCTGTGAATTGTTGAACAGGGCGTGTACAGTTCGGTAAATTTGGCACTAGAGGAAAGGTGCACACATCATTTTTGAATCCCTAAAAAGGAGAACGTCGACAAGCAGCCAGGGCTGTCGGTTTGAGGCAGATCTGGACCGTTGGATCTAGGTCACTGGTTTTTGGGAGTCAGGGCTTTGAAAGGAAAGGGGAAGCACTGTTCGCGGATTTCCCAAATTACAAATTCCTGGGAGAAATTTAAAGGTTGGGACCCAGTCCTCAACGGAGGGTCATGAAAACGTCGTTGAAGGGGGGGGCTAGCCTTTGCTAGGCCCTAATTGGGTTTCAGGGTTTCAAAGGTGGAGGTGTTGAGTCACTTCACCTCAACATTCCTGAAACTGTGAAGTGTGAAGTGATGATAGAGTTGGGCCTGCGTTCATATCGCGTGGTTGTATTGGGAAAGGACCTATGTCTAGCACCTCTTCGGGCAGGCATGGTTCTATTGAAGGCTCATGGGTTATTTGTTGCAAGGGTTCCAGTAGGGACTTGAGGGCCACTTTGGGTCAAGGAGAACAAGATATCCGTGACCGAGAGGTCAGTCAGACCCCTTTGGGTAGGGGGCTTGCGTCAGGTGGCATCAGAGCCTACAATATTTGTTTCTGTAGGTGAGAGGAGACAGAAGGAAAGGTATGATTTGAATTCTATGAGAAAAAAATTTGAACAATGCCACCCAAAAGATGTCATGATAGACCAATGCCCGATCTAGCTGTAGAGAGGGAGACGAGAGAACTCCATGCTCGACTAGATGCTATGGAGACAATGCAGAAATGGAAAACTGATGCTAGATATGTCAGTGAATCCGAGAACAAAATGAAGCAAGGCCCGACAAAGAAGAAGTTGTAGTTGAGGATGCTGCAAAATAACGTCTATTTAGAGATGTTGCAAAAATAGGTGCCAGGGAAAATATGGACATTCTGATGTATGAAGGCAACTTAGACGTTGAAGAGCTGCTAGATTGGTTTAGAGCCCTGGATAAATACTTCGACTATGAGGATGTCGAGGAAGATAAGAAAGTGAAACATGTTGTCACTAGACTTAAAGGGCATGCAACACTATGGTGGGATGAACTACAGGCTGACAGGTGTTGCAAGGGCAAGCAAACAATCAAAAGCTGGGATAGAATGGTTGCAAAGATGAAAGTCAAATTTATACCTAGAGATTACCAAATCAATCTGTTTCAAAGAATGCAAAATTTGAGACAGAAGGGGATGACAGTGAAGGAATACACTGAGGAGTTCTACATGATAAACATTAGAGTGGGTCATCGAGAAAGTGATGATGATAAGGTCGCTAGATACATGAATGGTCTGAGATATGACATTCAGGATGAGATGAGAATGGTGACGATTGAAAATGTGGAAGATGCTTATCAGATTGCTTTGAAAGCTGAAGAATATTTGGCCCAAAAGAAAGGTCAAAGAGACAGAGGTAGAAGTCATAAAAGAGGCAAAGCAATTGCCCAGGACCGAGTATAGAAGCCCAAGGATGAAGAAAAGAAACCACATACTCACCCTGAAAAAGGAGGAAATTCATAGGGGAAACAATATGCCGATGGGAACAATTTTCCTCGAGCCAGAGGAAGAGGAAGAGTCAGAGGAGGTGAGATAAAGTGTTTTGTCTATGGAAGGATCGGACATAAGTCTTATGAATGTCCTGATAGAAAAAGAGACGGAGGTGAAGCTCACATTTTAGAAGTGCAAAGGAGAAATTTTGAGGAAAAAGATGTAGAAGGTGGAAGATCCTTAATGATGTGGAAAATTCTCTTGAAGATAGAGAAAGAGATAGAGAACACAATCTAAAGAAATAACTTTTTTAGAACTGCTTGCAAGACCAAGGACATGGTATGCAAGGTGATAGTGGATAGTGGAAGAACATATAATTTAATATCCATAGAAATGGTGGAAACAATGGAATTGGAGGCAGTTGCACATCCGAGCCCATACAAAGTCTCGTGGTTGCAAAAGGGACATCAGGTAACTGTCACTAAACAATGTTTAGTTGAATTTAAGATAGGGGGATATAAGGATGAAATATTGTGTGATGTTATTCCCATGGATGTTTGTCATCTTTTGTTGGGGAGACCGTGGCAATATGACAAGAATGTTTTTCATGATGGGATAAAGAACACATACACCTTAGAGAAGAATGGTAGGACACATATGTTTCTGCCAATTAAAGATGATAAGGTGAAAGTAGAAACAAGCAATACTATACTTCTCATGAGTGGGAAGGAACTTCTTGAGGAGGTCAAGAAAGAGGAAATTCAAGAACTAATAGAGAATTTCACTGATATAGTGGTGAACGAATTACCTTGTTCTTTTCCGACCATCATGATCATAAGTCATCACATTG
>JASDQU010680924.1:4192-42241 GCA_032191745.1 Picea mariana | reverse complement strand
GTGTTGGAGTTACTTCACACACACCTAGGATTTCTTTTTCCTAAGCTTTTTATTTGTTTATTAGTCATAATTAGTCATTATCCAGTCTCCTATATTTTAGGAGAGAATATTCCACCCGAAGAATATTCTCTTTCAGTTCACACTTCAGTTTGATTAGTTGAGTTGAGTTTAGATGTTGCATTGGGATCATCACCATGCAAAATTGGGATCATCACCATGCTAATTAGACCTTGCCTTGGTATCATCACCAAATTGGTGCATTAGCCTTGATTCCTTGATTTAACTCCTCACTACTTTCTGTTCAGTCAGTTAATTGAAGACTAGTTGACTAGTTAACTCAACTAGGTGGCAGTTCACTCCCGTAACTGCCTGAGAGACTAGAATAGGTGGCAGTTCACTCCTGTAAATGATGGTGTGTGTTCAGATCACTCTAGACCACCACTATGGTGACTTGTTTCACCTCAATTCTAACTCATTGAGTTATACAAAGTATATCATGTGTAAATTATTCATTATTCACAATGGTTAATGATAATTCTTCCATTCTTTCTCTCCTTCTTCTTCTTTTTCCAATTCTCTCTACAAATGTGTGTATAATTGTTTAGCTAGATCTATTCTGTGTAGGTTCAACACATTTACACAACTGACTGGAATCTGAAGAGAAAAATTGATAGCATCATAGGTCCCATTGAAACTTTGAATGCTAATGATCTTGCAGAAGATTATATTCCACCTATTGAAAGGGAAAGAACTTATGTGGTTTCTAATATACCCCATGATAAGCATGAAGCTGACTGTTTCATATATTCATTTATGGACAGTCAAGAAGATGAGTGTGCAAATAAGTATGTTGAATAGTAAGTTGATGCTCCAAGTTTTTTCTTGCTAGATGACTTTGTAGGTGTTGCTGATCTGCACATATATGATGAATATGATGATGATTATGAGGTTGAATTTTTATAACAACCAACTGCATGTTATCCCCCTGAAAATGTTCCTTTTCAGAAGTATAGTGAGATCCATCAACTTACATATCACAGTTGCAAAGAAGAAAGTTTTGAACCAGCTGCAAGAAATGCTTTACCTCTATGTTTTTCTTCATTTAAATTGTTGAAAGAAAATTCTAAGATCATCATTGAGGCAAAGAAATGTATGTTGAGGCCAAATCACACTGATTCACTGGAACAAATTGACAAGAAATTATAGCCATCGGTCGGAGATGAATCTAAAATTGAGTGTGTTCAACAACCCAAAGAAATGGAAAGATGTGCACATGACATAAGTAAAGAAAACAAATTTTGAATCAGGTGAAGGAACCTTGCCATTATGTTTTTCTTCTTTCAAAACAAAGCAAAATGTTCATAATGTTTCAAATCAGAAATCCTCCAGATATGATGTTGAATATCCAAAATACAGTGGACTTGCAGATAAAAACCATCTTCCATTATGTTTTTCCTCCTTTGAATTGTTGAAAGCGAATCATGAGATAACATAGGAAGCATGAAAGTATGACTGGAATGGCACTTCTTTACATGGGAAAATTTTTATTAGTGAGTAAGATCAACAAATTTCATATACATTAAATGATCGTGTGGCTGATTACATGGAAGGTTATTTCGGTTAAGAATTGCAGCCTATGCTCAACTACCAGCTTGAAAATAAATATGAAGTTGATCAAGAAATTGTTACTAAAGGTCATTGTTCTTCTCTGGAATTTAATATAGATATCCTGCAATATTTCCAGCAAGACAAAGTGTTTCAAAGTTGTCTTTCTTCCCCTAAGAATGATGTGGTTGTTCAATTTCTAAGTGTCTTAGACAAAGATGAGAATTCTGAAAATGCATATATGGAAACTTCAAGCAGTGAAGAATCAAAGGACCTAGAGTTTTAGGAAAGTGACAAAACAATGTATGCCACTTTACATTAAAAATACAGAAAGATAATAAAGAGGCAATTGTTTTATTTGATTCACTCAAAAATCATGGGTTTGAGAAAACATCCATGAGAACTCTGGAATATGAAATAGTTCATGTTGTTAGCTTTCCACAGTTGCAAGAATATTATGAACATGAACTTATTCCCCTTCATTCATCCATAAGCCAAGATAAAAATCATCAAGAAAATTTCCTGAAGGTTAATAAAACCAAATCAGAACTTTTTGATGAACAAGAAGATAGTCTTGATACACATAATCCAACTGTCATGTCCAAAGATGTTCAAGGATATATGAATGTTTTTGTTGAGATGCATATAAAATTGGAGAAATTCATTACTACCATTTCATTTGGAAACGTTCCCAGAATGGAAGAAATAGAGCAAGAACAACAAACACTTACGAAAGAGGCTGATCTTTTTGTTTTTTTCATCAAGAAGAAATGATTTTTCACGATTTTTATGACCCTATGGCATGTTATATGGAAAATTCTAACAATCAGGATTTAAGGTTTAATATGGATTGCAAGCTCGAAGGTGGAGATAATGACAAATCAATGTCAGTATTAGATATGGATTTCTTTACACTAGAGGTTTTTCTAGAGCCAATACTGTCCTCTGATTCAGGAGGTTGTTACTTCCACCCGTCTCAGTAGATCTATCGACTTCTTAATGAAAATCAATAGGGCGAATCACATGAAAACCAAAATGCAGTGGAGGAAGTGAGATATAGTTTGGGCCTTATGCATGCATTGGAATATCCATTTGCAATTTTGCTAGAAATAATAGACAGTCCCAATATTATTGAAATTCTAGAAATCAAATTCATATATAACTTCCCAAAGGAGTTGTTGGTGAGCAGAATTTGGAACAAGAATGTGCAAAGAAACCTAGCGTTAGATAAGATGCTTTCATGGTTACACTGGCATTTTGATTTCATCTGACTGGAAGTTCATTTCAACTTCTAGGGTAGGTAGGTGTGAATAAGCTTGATGATCAAGCATTTTCAAGTGTAGATTCCCAAATAAAGTGTTCAGTTATATTTTAGCAGTATATCCAGTGTTCAGTCTCTAGGTCAGAGCATGGCACACACCTATTATGAGAGAAGCTCTAATGGATAAGGCACATGGTATACTATTCTTTGCTACCTTGCAAGGAGGATAACATCCCCAGTTGGAACCCATGTTATCATTGTAATTTTTCTCACATGGGGTCCCAACCTTGGGACTTAGCAGGAGACTAAGTCGGTATGGAGGAGTGATAGACTAGCAGACGATTCCAGATCTAGTGGATGGGGCTAAATATAGCGGTAAGGCGAAGTCGATGGGATCTGATGGGTCATGGATTGTGAGCACTGCTGATTGAAGGTCGTAGGACATATCAGACGAAGAAATAGTATGCCAGTTAATCTCTTGGAGGTGGGCCGATATGAATACCGCGGTTTCATTTCAAGGGCACATGGTGTCACCAGATACATATCGGGGGGAAAAACGGGTAAGTTTGAAACCACCCAAGCCCACCTCGATGTCACGTGTCAGAAAATTATTAGATATATATCACATCTAAAGATCATATGTGGAAAGGGAAAGTTGACAGACTATCAAATCACCTCAGGACAATTGTTCGGGTACTTTTCATCCATGTGACACCGGGTAAGTGCTGCCATAAAAATAATTCGAAGGCTCATCATTTGAAATTGGTAGCCGAGCATGATAATCCATAGTTCTTGCTAGTACTTTCGTCAGTAACCTATGATTGGAACTCAATGATGACTGTCATTCAAAATGTGGATGACATTACTTAGTTTTGGGTGATTAATGTTCATCCCTGAACGAGGTCCTAACAAACCGAATCATCTCTCCAATTCCTGTACAGCTAAGGGAGATAAGCTTTTGATTTTTGAGAACTAGAGAGAATGGATAAGACAAACTAGACAACTTCTAGTGAACCAGTATATTCAAATAATATGACAAATTTATCAATGAAGAAGAAAGAAAATCTCGTTGCATGAATATTATGAACGGAATTTAACACAAAGCCTGCAAATGAGATGGGGTTAGGTGAAGGCATTAGGCTAAATCCTATCATGAAGGATTTAATTATCAATGGGTATGCAGACATATGTCACCTACAAGATGGAAAAGGGAAAAGGAGCAAGAGACAGAAGACATAAGTTAAAGTTGAAGTCACATAAAGTGTTGGAGAAAACCAACCTGCTTGGCTTGACACTTTAAAAGAAGAAATTGATAATCTGAAATAGATTTCAGGTTAAATTAAGTATGTTTCAGAAAATTTTGTAATAATATAGACATGTGGTATTCAAGGAAAAAATCTCAAATATGTCAGTTTTGATTATAATGTCTCCTAGAAAATAGGAGTACAATTGTTGTACGTTACTCCTTCATTGTAACTAATGTATATTTTTGGTATCTTGGGGAAGATAATTATTTTTGAATCCCAGATGTAATCTATCTATATATACTATTAAAAGATAAATGAATGGTTGGGATTATCGGAGAGGGGCCTACCCTCGTAGAAAGAGGACTTTGTAATTTTCTGGAACTAAACTGAATATATATGCATAAGCTTCTTTGAATTCTCTATGAAAAGATTCTAATGGTGGTGATATAAGTTTTGTCTCTTTTCATTTTATGTATTTCCCATGTTCTTTAATTCCATTTACATTTTATTCTATTTAAATTGGAGAATTAAAAGTTCAGAATTCATCTTATGATACTCTCAGCTTAAGCAATTTAAGCTGTGTGATTTTCTTCCTAGCTAATTCAGAATTCATTTCAGAAATGCTATTATGTGGTTATTTGTTTCCTCCTTCCTCCTATATCTACTTAAATACAATTTATAGATCAGATTCATGACCTCAGTTAGCCTTTATCCTTTGGAGAGTTCTACCAACCAATCATTGTTTTCATTTCACTTTCAAAATTTTAACTCCATAGCCCTAAGTGGCCCTTCTCATCTTAGCCAAAAAATCTATTAAAAACCCCCAAAACAAACCAAATCTAGCCACTGATTATCAAATAAATATCAAGTGACATGAGAGAGCCCTCTTTGAGTTGAGCAGGCTAGTGCCCAACTCTAAAGTAGGTTGAAACAATTACCTCTGTCATTTGTCTATTAGTCGGACAAAATTTACAAAGTGCTAACAACAACCATAGTGCATGCCTTGATGAAATGGAGACACTACCTCATGGGGAAAAGGTTTGAGCTAAGGACAAACCATAATGGTCTGAAATATTTGTTTGATCAACCAACTCTAAATGCTAGGCAAAGTAGACAGCTAGAATTTCTAAGTGAATATGAATTTGATATAAAGCATATCAAGGGGAAAGAGAACAAAATGGATGATGCACTTAGCAAAAGAGTGCATGAAATTCATGTTACAACCATTAGAATGTACCAATCAGATTTGAAAAACAAAATTTTAGAGGCTACAAAATTAGATTTGCAATACAAGGAATTAATGGCAAAATTACAGGAAGGTAAATTGCAACAGAAAATTGAAAAATACAAGCTAGATAATGATGAAATTATCATGTATAGGGGAAGAATTTATGTGCCAAATTCCCATGAATTGAAAAATCTGATATTGAGGGAAATGCATAATGTACCGTATGCTGGGTACGCAGGTTATCAGAAAACTATTGCAGCTGTCAAGATCCAATATTATTGGCCAGGAATGAAGAAAGAAGTTGCTGATTTTATTGCCAAATGCTTGGAATGTCAATAGGTAAAGGCTGAGCATAGACACCCAACTGGTGTGCTACAACCATTACCCATTCCTGAGTGGAAATGGGAAGTTGTAACAATGGATTTCATCACCAAACTGCCCAGAAAAAACAAGCAACATGATTCTATCATGGTAGTGGTGGATAAGCTTACTAAAGCTGCCCATTTTATTCTAGTTAAGCTCACTCACAAGGCATCCAACATTTCTGATATTTATATGAGAGAAATTGCTCGATTACATGGCATACCCAAGACAATTGTGTCTGAAAGAGATCCAAAATTTACCTCAAATTTTGGAAGGGATTATTTAATGGATTTGGAACAAATTTGAATTTTCGTACAACTTATCATCCATAATCAGATGGACAAACAAAGAGGGTGAATCAAGTGATTGTGGATATGTTGAGGATGTATGTGATGGATAAACCATAAAAATGGTAAGACTACCTACACTTAATAGAGTTTGCTTATAACAATGGGTACCCAACATCTCTAAATATGAGCCCATTTGAGGCACTTTATGGAAGAAAGTGAAACACACCGGTAAGCTAGGATAACCCAACAGTTAGAGTAGTAGTTGGGCCAGATTTACTCAGGGAAATGGAGGAGAAAATGTTGAAAATAAAGCAAAATTTAAAGGCTTCCCAAGATAGGCAGAAAAGCTATGTTGATAAGGAAATAACTCACAGGGAATTTAAAGTTGGGCACCAAGTCTTCTTGAAAGTGAAGGCCAACAAAAGTTCCTTGAAGTTGGAAATTGTTCAAATTTGACAGCTCGCTATTGTGGGCTATTTGAAATCCTAGAGAGGATTGGTCTAGTAGTTTATATGATTACATTTCCTGCATCTATGTCTGTTCATAGTGTATTCCATGTATCATTTCTCAAGAATTATATACCTGATGCTAATCATATTATGATTGGAATGTGATTCAAGTGGAGCAAGAAGGCACTATCCAAGTGTATCCGGTACGCATTCTGGACCGAAAAATCAAACATCTTCAGAATCGATCCATAGGGATTGTAAAGGCCCAATGGACTTGGTATGGTCCTAAGGATGCTACTTGGGAACATGAGGATGCAATGTGGGCAGAATACCCACATATTTTTGAAGATTATTGAAAATTTTGTTGTATATGTGTACATAATGCACTAAGGACAATGCATAAATAAGGGGAGGGGATTGTAATACCCCTAGGCCGAACCCAATTTCAAATGTAAATTTCAAATGTACTTAACATGGTGAGTTGTTTGACATCATTTTTGTATGCACCTTTCATGGCATAGTGTGCGCATGTACTGCGCAGTAAAATGATGAAGTGTGCACATTCTAGGATACGACACACAACAAACTTAAGTGCAAACGATTTTGAGGCCAGGGAGACTTTGTGTATAGGATGTGTTTTATAGGTTGGTGAGTCAGTTTTGTGATGATTAGTCCATAGAGCCTAGATGTTAAAGGCCAGTGAGCCTATTTTTGTATATGTCTCAGCATTAATATAAAATACATCACTGTGCACAGATCGACCATGATAAAAATGTATGGGGGACTAAAATCCACCAGTTAGGGAAAGGGGGGAGGGATAAAAGTTAAGGAAAAGGGGATAAGATAGGGAGATTAAGCCAAAAAAGGAATATTATATTAATATTTCTTAAGTATAAATTATGGATAATTATTTTATCCTAAGTTCTAAGGATGGGGACAAGTGGGCCAAAGTAGCTCCCAACATGAAAAGTGTCAAGTTGGGGACATGCATACATATAGTTGGAATTAGTTCATTTTCCATCATTCAGTCATCCATTCAATCATTCTAGGAGAATTCACTCACTCAATCCGTTTTCCTCCTGATACAGGAGCATCGTCAGCGAAGCCACATGGGATTACAACACAATGCCTTAGCGCGCCTTTGAATCAATTCAGAATCTAACGTTGACGTTTCCTGCAAATATTTTTTTTTTAACTAATTGAAAACTAAAGAAGACCAAAATGCATGGGAGATGAATAATCACGAGTAATCTGGGAGTTTCACTCCTAGACTTTAATGTAACATAACTTAAGTGTTAGTTGGTTTTTTTTTCTGAAGTAGATAGACGTTGTAAAAGGTGATTAGACACCACTAAGTAGTTGGAGGGAAAGGCTCGAGGAGCCCCTTTTTGTCTTTCATTGTAACACATGCCTAGTAGAGGCTGTAGAAAGTAGAGAAGAGAGGAGAGGAGAGAGATAAGACTCTATTACAGTCCAGCATGCACTATTGTAATCAAACATTCATGTTAATGAAAAAAGCAGTTTTTCTTGCATATGATTCTTTATGTGTTTATGTGTGTTTTATGAATGTTATATGTGGTTATGTATGTTGTAGATGTGAGTTAGATTCCATATGCAGGGAACAAATAGAATTCACTATTTGCCTGTGAGTTTGCTGACTTTTTCTGGCTTCTTAGGCTAAATGAAAGGAGTGCATGACAGAGTGGTGGAAACTCTATGAGCCAGTGCAAGGAGTGCGCATTTGAATTTCAAATCAAATTCAGAAGAGAACATGCCAAGAGGGAACACCAGGATAAACAAAAAATCAAGGAGATCCTAAGAGTTACTGAATACTATGGAGGAAGGACTATGCAAAGAAGGCACAAAGGAGAAACATATAGTTACTAAACACTCTGAGGGAGAGGCTCTGCAAGGAGTGCATTGAGCAGGCACCAAGAGTGTGTAGGAAGTTTACTGGAAAATATTCTAAGTATGAAGTAGTCTGAAGGAAAATAAAGTGAAAGGAGTGCATGAGGGATATGAACTTGTCTAAGTTCGAAATCTCAAGAGAAAGAGAGAAGAAAGTGCCAGGAGGGCACCGAAAAATATTCTAAGGAAGTGGAAGGGTTGATCCCCTTTGAAATTCTGGGTAAGTCCCAAAGCTCATAAGAGATAGCTCAAGGAGTGTGCAATATTTGGACTTATTACAAGTCCCAAAGCTCAAGAGGAGAAACATAGACGAGACCCAAATTCACCGGGCTCATAGAAGGATCAAAGGTTGAAGACCTCAAACACTTGAAATTTCCAAGTTTGGGAGTCATCCAAGATAAGGCCAAAGAGAAGTTACAACAACCATCTGATATGATTTTGGAGGAAGTTTGGACCA
Organism: Picea mariana; assembly: GCA_032191745.1. NCBI lineage: Eukaryota > Viridiplantae > Streptophyta > Pinopsida > Pinales > Pinaceae > Picea > Picea mariana. The sequence continues at coordinate 33,433 of JASDQU010680924.1, read as the reverse complement.
TCAGATCAAGGTCTAGGATGAAGGAGGAGTGCGTTAGGGAGAAGAAAAGATCCCATCCATCAGATCTGGGTGTGTGGATTGACAGTTGTCTGATCCAGGTGAGTAGCACGAGGTTTAATCCATTTTTATTTTCATAGGAGAGCGGACACACGAAGTCCCAAAGCCGGTTAGAACCATACATCATCTAGAGGGACATGTGGAAATAGATTATCAACTTTGGGGAAAAGCCACTTCAGATAAAAATGGGTGAGGTGAACCCAAAACTCCTGAAGCTTGAAGTTGCGAAGTGAATTTGGACCGTAGATCCATAGGAGGGTACATGGCAACATATCGCTTAAATCAGAGAAAAGGACAAGGAGAAAGTGGAGCGTTGACTGGAAGTCAACCGAATATCCAAGAGGTAAGAAAAAAAATCCTATCCATTGATTGTGTGGACATGTGGTGCCATATCTGTACTTCGGTGATAGAGCACTTCGGTGAAAAGTCACTTCAGGGAAAATGGAGAGTGAAGGTGCAGAAAGTCCCAAAGGCCGAAGTGTTGAAGTCCATTTGAATTGTCCATTGAGATAGGACACATGACATAAGATCTGCCACTTCAGAGGATTTACACTCCTCGAAAAGGAGAAGTAAGGGACATTGAATGAAAACTGCCGAAGCAGAATCAAAGGCCGATCTCAACCATAGATCGAGACAAACACATGGCGTTATATTGTTAACTTTAGAGGTTCTCCACTCTGAAGGTTTTTGGAATAGTGTTTCAGAATTCACCGAAGCGCCAAAGTATGAAGTTGTTGTGGGACATTGATTTGGAAGAGGAGAAAGGACCGTCGATCCCTTTCACTTAAAGTCAGAACTTTGTGAGTTCAAGGTTTAGAGGAATTGGCAAGTGGTGAATTGAAAATCACCAAAGAACAAAACTGCGAAGCGGATCTTAGCCATTGGCTGTATAGAGAGCATGGGCTGTAGATCTGGCCTAGAGGAATTCACCGGTTTGGGGTTCATATGAAAAGGGACAAGATGCATCCAAAATAAATGAACACCGAAGTAATGAAGTAGATCTCACCCATTGGCTGTAGAGAGAGTGTGGACCATTGATATGGTCTGGGATATTTCACCGGTCTAGACTTCGGAGGAAAAGTGGTCAGGTGTTTCTAAAACCGTCGAAGCTCGAAGTTGTGAAGAGAGTTGGCCCGAGGTCGTAGCCCGTGGTCATATGAGAGGAGTCTAGCCCTGGGAGCTAGCACTCACAATTTGGTGTTGCCAAAAGCACTAGAAAATAGCTGTGCGGGAAATTTGAGCTTGCTGGTGACATCAAAAGGGCATGTGTGTGAGCGTAAGTTATTCCAGGGTCTATCAGAGGCCCGAAAAACTAATTCAATTTAGTATTTTGAAGATCCTTGACTCAGAGGTCAAGCAACCCTAAGGAGAGAAGGGGAGGGTCTGTATCAAGTGGTATCAAAGCTGAAATTTTCTTGCAGACAGTAGGCAGAAGAAAAATGATATAAAGGAGGTACTTTGATACCATCAAGTGGTATCAGAGATTAAAATTTGTTTGCAGATCGTAGGCAAAGGTGAGAATGTGAAAATAGGTAATTTGATAACATCAAATGGTATCAGAAGCTTAATTGTGCATATAGACAACAAGTGAAGGAGGATACAGAGTGTGATGCTCTATGAATGGTGGTTGCACATATGCAACAACAAATGGACAACGAGGTAGGATGGAGGGAAAAGTTGGAGATGCTCTGGGTGATATTATAATGGAAAAACTTGCCAGGAGGGAAAATAGGGGGTGAAAATGGCTACTGAAGGCCATTGGTGTGGTCAAGACAATGACCACCAACAGAAAAACAAATCTGAGATGGATAAATATCTTAGGGAAATTAGAGTAGAGATGGAAAATATAACATTGAAGATGCAACAGAAGTCCCAGGTACATTGGAGGTACGAGTGGCCCATGGAAAAAAGAGCGAGATGGTCTATTAATTTGTTTTTGTCTAGAAGGAAACAACAACAGTTGAAAAGGTGGTTGAGGCATGATGAAAACTTCAACACCATGAAGGAGAAGGTTTTCATTTGCGAACCATAGGTTGGAGAAAACCTCAATGATGAGGAGAAGAGCTCAAGCAAAGATCTCATAGATTTCTAGGTGGGAAATGAGATGAGATCAATAGAAGATATCATGAGCTTCCAGGAGGTCAGTGAGGAAAATTCATATTTACAGGTGGGCAATGAGATGAGATTAGTTTATCTCATAGATTGCTAGGAGGGAAAAAGAGAAATCCCAATTTTCCAGGTGGGCAAGGGAGAGGAGAGGAGACTATCTGAAAGTCTCATGAACTCAACTGAGAGTTCATATCATCAAGGAGATATGATGGAGAAGGATAAAAAATGCATTCTGATCATTGGGAGAATTGAGGTATTCCTACCACATAACCTAGTTGAGGCCAAAACATGTGTTGCAGATGCAACAGTCGAAGGAAAACCAATTGTGACTGTCATAAAGAAGGAGAAGGATAAGATTCTGAATTCTGCCCCAGTAGAAAAAGAGTAGCATTCAAATGAATTTATGACTCAATGGAAGTAAGAGTTGATGATGTTGGAGGATTGGTTGAACAATCCAGAACCAGAAAAGGACTGCCAAGGATGCAGTCATGCAAAGGGAGATAGGATGCTAACACAAGGAGAAGCTGGAGGAAGCTGAATATATGCCAAAAAGGGAGATGACAGAAGTCACTCTGTCAGAGGAGAAATATGAGCAACAACCAGTGGTGAGACTGCAGAACTGGTGTCTGCAACAAAGTGGTCAACTAGTGCCACAAGAAATGAAGATGATGCAGGGGATGAAATTGATCTATCCATTAGTAATGATGAAACACAATAGAGTAGAATCCATGAGAGGAGGGGTCAACCAACAGATAATTCCATGGAGGAGGAAGAGAACACATTAAAATGTGCCCACAAGATGGAGAAATAAGAACGTTGGGTGGAATTACTCGAAAATTTCATCCAAAAAGATGAACATGAAGAATTGGAACCTACAGTAGTAGTAGGAGGAGATGAGCATTCAGAGGAATTTCTCAAAATTTTGAGCCAGGAATCTGAGCAAGAGATAATTGTAAAAAGTGAAACTACAACAGAGGAGAGAGCAACAAATATCATGGATTTTTTTGTTCTGTGTGAAGAACTAGAGGCCCTAGAGAGAAGGGTAAAGATACAAAGTCAAATAATCCAACAAATCAAGGTGGAATTTGATGAAGAAGAGATACAACAAAATGGGATAAAGGAGAAGAGCCAGCCAGTGGACCAACTAGAAAACAAAATAGAGGAGATAAAGATATTGATGCTGGAGGCAGCATAAGGAGCAGCCAACAGAGAAGTATGGGACAAAATAAAACCTGTAGAAGCAGCAGGGAAGGAGAAGCAGCAAGGAAAAGGAGAAGATGGACAAATCCAAGAGAAGGTATGGGACCTTGGAGGATCTCAACAACAGAGAAGAGGGAGCCATGAGTAGGAGATCATGATTCTCCCAGTAGTGGAGTACTTGATGTAGACCTCCCCCTTCTCTCCTTGGGGCTACTCGACCTCCCAGTCAAGGATATTCAAAATACTAAACCGAATCAGTTTTTCAGGCCTCTGATAGACCCTGGAATAACTTACACCCACACACAGGCCCTTTTGATGTCACCCGCAGGCTCAAATTTGCCACACAACTATTTTCTGGTTCTTCTAGAAACACCAAACTACAAGTGCTAGCTCCTTGGGCTAGAATCCTTCTCTCATATGACCATGGGCTAGGACCTCGTACCAACTCCCTTCGCAACTTCAGGCTTCGATGGTTTTAGAAACACTTGACCCCTTTTCCTTCGAAGTCTAGACCGGTGAAATCTCCTGGACCAGATCAATGGTCCACACTCTCTATAGAGCCAACAACTAAGATCTACTTTGTTGCTTCAATGTTTGACACTTTTGGACTCAACTTTTCCCTTTTATCGAACCCCAAACCGAAAAATTCCTCTAGGCCAGATCTACAACCCACACTCTCTCTACAACCAACGACTAATATCCACTTCGCAGTTTCACACTTCGACGTTTTTCAATTCACCACTCGCCAATTCCTCCAAACCCCGAACTTGTGAAGTTTCGAATTGACGTGAGAGGGATCGACGATCCTTTCTCCTCTTCTAGATCAATGACCCACAACAACTTTGGGCTTCGACGCTTCAGTGATTTTTGAAACACTGTTCCGAAAAAACTTCGGAGTGGAGAACCTCTGAAGTTCACAATATGACACCACGTGTTTAGCTCAATCGATGGATGATATCAACGTTTGATTCTGATTCGATGGTTTTTAGTCGAAGCCCTTTTATTCTCCTTTTCACAGAGTGTAAATCCTATGAATTGGCATATCTTCTACCATGTGTCCTATGTCAATGAATGACTCAAATGGACTTCAACACTTCGGCCTTCGGTACATTTTGCACCTTCACTCTCCGTTTTCCCCGAAGTGGATTTTTGCTGAAGTTCTCTATCACCGAAGTGATAGATATGGCACCACGTGTCCACAAAATCAACGACTGGGATTTTTCTTCTTACCTCTTGGAGCTTCGGTTGACTTCCAATCAACGAACTGCTTTCTCCTTATCCTTTTATCTGATTTAAGAGATACGCTGCCACATACCCTCCTATGGATCTATGGTCCAGATTCACTTTGCAACTTTGGGCTTTAGGAATTTTGGGTTCACCTCACCTGTTTTTATCCGAAGTGGCTTTTCCTCGAAGTTGATAATCTTCTTCAACTTGTCCCTCTGGATGATGGATGGTTCTGACTGGCTTCGGGACTTCATGAGTCTGCTCTCCGATGAAATGAAAAAGGGATTAAACCCTATGCTACTCACCTGGATCAGAAGGCCGTCGATCCACACAACCAGATCTGACAGATGGTATCTGTTCTTCTCCCTGACGTGCTCCTCCTTCATCCTAGACCCTGATATGATGGTCCAAAATTCCTCCAAAATAAGATCTGACTGCTGCTATAACTTCTCTTCGGCCTTAGCTTGGATGACTCCTAAACTTGGAAAATTTCAAGTGTTTGAGGGATTCGACCTTTAATCCTTCTGCGAGCCCGGTGACTTTGGGTCTCATCTTCATTTCTCCTCCTATGCTTTAGGAATTGGAAGACGTCCAACTCTTGCACACTCCTTGCACTATCTCTTTTGAGATTTGGGACTTACTCATAATTTCAAAGGGGATCAACTCGTCCACTTCCTTAGAAGATTTTCTGGTGCCCTACCGACACTTTCTTCTTTCTTTCTCTCGATATTTTGAACTTAGACAAGTTATTCTCCCTCATGCACTCCTTGCACTTGATTGGCCTTCAGATGACTTCAGACTTAGAATATTTTCCAGTAATATTTCTACACACTCCTGGTGCCTGCTCAATACACTCCTTGCAGAGCCTCTCCCTTAGAGTGTTCAATAACTCTAGGTTTCTCCTCTATGCCTTCTCTGTACAATCCTTCCTCCAGAGTATTCAATAACTAATAGGATCTCCTTGAGTCTATATTTATCCCGGTGTTCTGTCTTGGCATGTTCTCTTCTAAATTCAATTTGAAATTTAGATGCACACTCCTTGCACTGGCTCATAGAGTTTCCACCACTCTATCATGCACTCCTTGCATTTATCCTAAGAACCCAGAAAAACTCAACAAAATCATAGAAAAATAGTGAAGTCTATCTGTTCCCTGCATATGGAATCTAACTCACATATACAACATACATAACCACATATGACATTCATAAAACACACATAAACACATAAAGAATCATATGCAGGAAGAATTGCTTTTTCCATTAACATGAATGTCTGATTACAATATGTGCAGGTTGGACTATAACAAAGTCTTAGCTCTCTCATATCCTCTCTCCTCTACTTTATAAAACCTCTACTAGGCATGCGTTACAATGAAAGACAAAAGGGGCTCCTCAATCCCTTCCATACAGCTACTATTGTGGTGTCTAATCACCATTTACAACGTCTATCTACTCTAGAAAAAAAGCTAACTACCACTTAAGTTCCATTACATTAAATCCTAGGAGTGAAACTCCCAGATCACTCATGATCATTCAACTTCCAAGCATTTTGATCTTCTTTAGTTTTCAATGAGTTAAAAAAAAAAACATATACAGGAAACACGAGCATTAAGATTTCAAATTGATTCAAAGACGTGCTAAGGTGCTATGCTTTCATCCCATGTGGCTTTGCTGATGATGCTCCTACATCACCTCTGTACCTTCATGTCACTGTACTTGAACTTGTATCCGTATCCATACCTATTTTTGTACCTGGTTAGCTTGGGAGATGGACTGAAGAAATGGTTTTTCAGGCCCGTGGGATATTGAAGAGGCGGGTTGTCAGACCCATGAGAAATTTCTCTCAAGATGAGAGAATTGTTGGGAATTGATTGCCAAAGGTGTTAAACTGAAGCTATAGGGCTCTGAGACTTCTTGTCCGGCCTGTTGTTGAAGCCCAGGAAGGAAGTGGGGTAGCCGAAGGACTGTTGAGCAGAGAAGGGGCACACTTCCTAGGGTGGGATAGGAATGTGGGTAATGAGGGACTATAGGCTGTTAGTTTGAGTTGGAACCTGTGACAAAGTCTTTCCTATTGTCTATGATCCATTATCCTGGTTAGGAATCCCTTCACCCGGGTGGATTTTAGTCCTAGCTCGGGGGTGACCCACTGCTGAGACTGATGAGAAGTGTGGTCTGAGGATGGGAGGTTTGTGGAAGGTATGCACATAGTTGGTGATATTCTTACCAAGATAAGTGTCAATTGTGTGATAAAATTACATGCATTATTATTATTTATGTGTTTATTTTTATGGGTTTATCCTATGTGTGGTTTATAACTGTCTTTATATTTATGGGTATTGCTTGTATATGATACATGTATATGTTTACTAATGTTTACTATTATTCTAGTATGAATCCATGCATTCACATAATGTATTTTTCTGTTTACGTTTTATATATAAAGTTCCACAAGAGTTCTATGTGTGTATGTTTTAATTGCATGCAGTTCGAAAAATTTATGTGGCAAAGCTTAGTTGGATGCTGGGTATGTTACAATATGCTGAGCAGAGATTGAAAGCATTTTCTAGAGTATCATGGCCTGACATGGGTGGCCAAGGATGTTACAAGATCTGTTGAACCAAACACCCAAAGCATAAGAGTTTGCTAGATTGGAGAAGAAAAACAATAAATGAAGGAAAAATATGCAATTGCAGGGCTCTATGGTTGTAGTATTTATTGTTTAGTCATCATCATCTATCAGACAAAGTGTTAAAAAGGGCTTCACTATGTAGTTCTTGTAGGTTATTGTTGCGTAGTGAACTTGTTGTGCAACTGTGACATGGAAGCAAAATCAACATGTCCAGATATCAATTCGAATATTTCAAAGACACTAATGACATAAGTTGTTTCCAGGTGGCAGAGTACTTAAAGACAAAGAGGAAAAAAGATGATTTTGGGGATTCAAAAAGTAATTTCATTCTATGGATATAATGGATACTTGGCGGATTCAGCATTGTCTCTTCTAGATTTTTAGGCCTAAAAAATTAGCTCCACATCTCATATTTTGAGTAGATATTTAAGCATTCAAAGGATAAGGTCAAAGCACCATTTTAGATTTTGATGACATAGTTGGTGAAACACTTGGAAAATATCCAGATCGTGTGGAAGAGAATCCCATTTTTAGGCGTTGAATGAGTAGACAAAAAGTTATTTCAAAGACACTTGGCAACAAGGGTAGTTGAACGTTCAAGTATCAAATGGTCGATGGAAATAAGAGTAGAATCAATTTCCCAAAGGATGGCTATAGGTGGAAGTATAAATCACATTCAATGGAGCATTTTTGGGACCACCAAGTAGAGAGTACCAGATGGCATCATATTTTTGAGACAACTTTGAAAACTGTTATGATCATTATCTATTTTCTATTTTCATTATGTAATAATTATCTATAATTTCTCGGATGTATGATCTCCATAAATAAACATTTTAAATATCAAGAAGGGGTTCAAACCCAAGGAAAATTCCAAGGCCTTTGTATCAAACCTGTTGTCAATAAGTCCATCTAAGCAGAAGTACTGGAGCATTTTCTCAAAGATTCATGTTATGGTACCTGGCAGTATGTCTTCCTGTGTATTTCGTTCTCTTACTTGGTTTCATTCATTAAATGTTTTCCTCATGTTTGAATGGAGAGCATGTGAATGCATAATTCATTTTCAGTAATGATATGTTTCATTGACATTCGATCATTGATGTTATGTTGTTATTGTATTTTGAATGGGTATGGAATTCATTAAATGTTTCTCTATATCTTTACATTCATTTGAATTTCATTCTCAGTTTGAAAATGGTTGAAGAATTCATTCTTGGCTAAATGCTATGCTCTAATTAGAGTTCCTTTATTATTCCACCACCAATACTACAACAGTTTAAATGTCTAGCTTGATTCCATATATATCTTTTCTTTGAGTGCACATGTTCCTATTAACCAGTCTTGGAGGTTATGTTATTGATATATCGAAAACTAACTCCATTCCCAATGGTCCTTTTCCTCGTGCCCTACCAAAACCCCCTTTTTTGACCCTATCCTCATTGATGATCTAGCCATTGTATTGATAAGATAGTCTACATTCTTGACTAAGCTATAAAGAGAGATACCACTTTGGGTTGGAAGGGCTAGTTTCCATCCTGTAAATGGTTTGTAGGTTAACTCTGTGGTTTCCCTCCCATAGCCAAGGGAAATTACTGAGTGATACCAAGGATGACGTGGCATGACACATGGATGCTGACATGACATGACATGTCATCCTGGGGTGTCAACTCAAGTGACATGGCACGTCACATGGATCATGATGTGACATGACATGTGGATGATGACATTATCTTTCTCTTTTCCTTCATCAATGATCGACAACTTCTCTTGGAAAAATGAAAACTATCATCACAATCTGTCAATCCCTGATTCGTCGGTCATAGACGATCAACAATCCCCTTGGATGCATGAAACCTTGACTAAATTTACTGATCCTTTATTCCTCGTCCATCGATGATTGATAATCCTCTTTGGACACCTGAAACTTTCGTCAAATCCTTCTGATCCCCTACCTTCACCCATTGACAAGTTTCATTGGTAAACTTTGACAGTTAGAAAATTTGGCCAAAATCTATCGATCCTTGATTTTTCGACCATCATAGACTTCTTTTGGCCAAAATCAACTCTTCGTCAAACTAAAATCTTCGTCAAACTCAAATATTCATCAAAATCACCAATTTTACCATCGACCATAGGTGAGTTCTTCTGCAAAATTAAAAGTCTCTGAAAATTTCGCCAATTTGACCATGGACCATCGACGAATTCAGTAGGGGAAATTCAACACTTCACAATTTTTGATCAAATTCCAGGTGAATTGGGGTTTTTGATATCTTACTCAAAATGATCTTGGATATCGATTTTGTTCCATCTCCTCAATGGCCAAAATGAAAACAGGTTGTTGATCTGATCCATTTAAAAAATCCCCAAAATGAATGCTAGTCGTTGATTTGATCAACCTTTCAAAATGGATGAACCTTATGGATTTTTTAATTTATCATGGTGAATCTCAGTCGTTGATCTCAAGATCAAAAGAGATCTTGGTCATTGATTCAACAAAATTCCTGTAACTAAACAACAACCATTAAAACTTGAAATTCGACTATTCCAAGTCGAATTCAGATCTACAACCTATAGATTAACTTCATTAAATTTTCTTAAAAAATTCTCATTCATTCTAGCATGAATCTTGACCATGAATTTGGGTATTTGACCATGATTTTCTTCTATTTTCCCCCGATTTCACCACAAGAAATTCTATAGCTGTGAATTTTACCCAAATTCGCACCGGTTCTTGGCCCATACGGGTCCAGTGTTGAACCAATAGCTCTGATACCACTTTGTAATGTACCCAACCCCCAAATGGGTCACGTCACTATGAAAAAAAAATCACTAAAATTCCTCATACTAAATCTAAATGAAAAAATTAACACATAGTATGAAATTCAAGTTCATTCAGTTATCCATACTCTCTCTCTCTCTCTCTCTCTATATATATATATATATATATATGCACAACAACAATTAAATACACACAACAACGTTCAACCATAAAATAGAGACATGAATTCCTCTTTCTGCTCACAACCAAATATAACTCAAAGTAAAATGCATAGCAATTATATATCAACATTTAACACATCAATACAATAGATAAAACACTTATATTATAAAATTATGCAACCCATTGCAGAGAACGAACATTCCTCCCAACTATGGCCTTTCTTTTCTAGTTCTCAACAACAAGACATCCCCGAGCTGGGGGAACGAACCCACAACTAGAGATGAAGTTCCCTAAAGCTAGATAATGTCCCCCCTTTTCAACAGTTAAACTCTCAACTAATTCCAGTTCACCAACACACTACCCTTCAACCTGGACAACCTAAGGGATGTAATCCCCCTTCACTAGTCACAATCCCTCAGGCCTTTCCACTCCTCTCCAAGGCTTCCAACAAAGGTTGGAAATGAATTATACTTGTTGGGACTTCAAGAATTCTATAGTTGCAACACAAATTCTCCCAGCAACCAAAACACATCTTGGATGAATTTGGAAGAACTTGTTGTTCTTAGGAAGACAACCTCTTTCTCCATGAAGTTATAGCTCTAAGAAACAACCAAACATGTCCACAACAAATTCCTACAATATCCCACACTTAGAACTCCATTGCTGGCCAAAAACATCCTTGTAAGAAAAAATATCTATGAAAAAACATGAATGCATAATTCTGGTCTCCTGCCCATACGAATTTCCTTTCTTTCTCTTGCTTGCTTGACTTGTAGTCTTCCCCAAGATGATTGTACTCAACTCCCATTCTGTCAATAACCATGGGAAGTGACTCTCACACCAAACCTATTACAAGAATTCAATGATTGGGATCTAGAACACTCAAAAACTAATGGAAGATTCATGGTAAGGATAATTTTTGAAGGAAATGAGAAATGGGTTTTGGTTTAATAGACATGGGTAATTTCCCCCCTTTGACCCCATCCCTCTCTTGTGGATACTTATCCCCCAATATCCATCTGTGTATGTCTTTAGCTAGAGATACATTTCATTTATTATATTTCAATTTACATTGTTTACATATTGGCTCTTGGCCATACATCACATTTACAATATACATCACTTGTCTCTAGGCCACATACTACATTTACAATACACATTGATATTTTTGGGTTTGAAAACGAAGATCTTACATCACACCTATGGATGCATATGAAGGAGACATATATAATGAGCCAGTGCATGTGGATGTGTGGAGCTCAGTCATTGAAAATATCTATAAGATCACTGGGCTTAAATATGGATACATAAACCCCACCACATATTCTATGAAAGAGATTCTAAGGATGCCATGGAGAGGTGGAAAAACAAGCTCTATGAATTTTCCACTCTCATATGTGCAAGGATAATGAAAGCAATGCGCTGGATTGGATCTGAGCTATGTGATGCCTTGTGGTTTGATGGGACAGGGTTGATAGAGACATTCACCATATAGATGGAGAAAACCATCCCCCCATAGAAGAGGCTTTAGGCCATGGATGCAGTGGTTCGAGGGACACCTGTGTAGTGGTGAGTGACACATCGCCTGAACATTCATAGTTTGGCATAGGTAGATGAGTTGATAAAGGTTCAGTTCCATCCCATCACTGATTCCGAACTAACCAACTGATACAAGGGCACTAAGGATCCTCAAAAACACCTTTCATTTTTTGAACAACACTAGACCTATAAGAATATCCTTTGGGCCTAATGGGTTCATCAATTTGTCCACACTATGGACATGGTCCCTAGGAGGTAGTACATTCAGGAGGAACTCAAGAGGAAAATGGTTGAGTGGAGCCATATGAGTTCCCAATTTCTTTTAACATTCATATTCATAGTAGACCATTCAAATCAAAGAGAGGCACTTCACTGGATTAAGGATTTTATTTTCCATCAACAGCCAAAGGAAGCCACACCCAAGGTGGTCTGTTCGTAACATTAGATGGTCGCAAAACTAAAATAGGTAGTACATTTTTGGAAGATACATGTTGACAATGTTAATGAGGATGACCCACGTGACATCTAGATCAAATAATCTGAAGGTGAGCATGCACTAAAGAGTAAGGAGGCAGAGATGGATGCACCAGACTATAATGGCCCAATCAAAACCAAGAAACACAATATTGGCATTGAAGAAGCGCCTAATATGGCCATGATTGGAGATTATTAAGATAAGGAGACAATCACTCAGATTGTTGACCTTCTCAAGGAATATGAGGACTGGTTTCCCCAAAGATTTTTTGAAATGAGAGGCATTACAAGATCATTGGGGGCCATGAATATTCAACTCAAACTAGATTCCAAACCAGTCAAGAGAATTCCTTATCGATTAAATCCAAAATATAAGAAAAAGGCGCATAAATAATTGGATTGAATGTTGGATGCTGGGATCATTGTCCCTCTAGAAGAATCCAATTGGATTATTCCTATGGTTGTGCAATCCAAGAAGACCGATGATATTCAAATATGTGTATATATGAGGAGTCTCAATGCAACCTGCATCCATGACCCTTTCCTAACACCCTTCACATATGAGGTGCTAGAAAATATTTTTGGCTGAGAATCCTACTCTTTCATAGATGGCTTCTCAGGGTATCATCAGGTTCAAATCATAGAGGAGGACCAAGATAAAACCACCTTTGTGATAAAATGGGGGTTCTTTGCATACACAATAATTCCCTTTGGTTTGAATAATGCCCTTGTAGTATTTTCCCAGTGGTCACAACCTTAAAGGAATTCATCCACAAGTTTCTTGAAGTATACTTGGAAAATTGTATTGTGTTTAGTTTTTTGAAGGAACACATGTAAGCTCTTCAACTGATACTCAACTAATGTCACCAACTACAAATATGATTGAATTTGAAGAAATTCATTTTCTATACACCTTTTGGCACATTGTTGGGTAGTGTCATGTGAACATATGGATTGCTAGTGGATCAAGCTAAGATTGCTTCCATCTTGGATATGGTGTCCCCCACCTCATTTCGAGAGATGCACGCCACATTGGGTCATACAAGATATTATTGGTGGTTGATTCAAAATTATGTCTAGATTGCAGCCCCATTAGAAACACTATTGTGCAAAGATACTAAGTATGAGTGGAGCCCAAAATTCCATAAATCCTTTGATACTCTCAAGGAAAAATTGGTAATTGTGCCAATTCTGGTCTTTCCTAATTGGTCAAATATTTTTCATGTCCATGTAGATGCTTATTCCATTACGTTGGTTGCGGTTATTGTGCAACCGAGTGAAGAAAATATTGACCATTCAATATACTTTTCCATTCACAAGCTATATGATGACAAAAATAATTATATGACAACCAAGTGCGAGGGCCTTGCCATGGTTTATGCCTTACATAAGTTTTTACACTACTTGTTGGGGTCTGCATTTAATTTCTTCCCAGACCACTCCACGCTCAAGTATTTGGTAAAACAAACAATGTTGGGTGGATATATTTTTTGTTGGCTACTTCTCTTTCAACAGTTCAACTTTGAAGTTGCGGTTAATCCAGGGAAATATAATGTTGGACCATCAGAGCATCTATCGTTGATCAAGACCCATGAAGTTGGTAAGAGCCTCGATGATGACCTTCTTGATGTGAAACTCTTCCAGGTAGAAGACCTGCCTGATCAATTTGGAAAAATAATAGAATTTCTCATGATCGGCCAAGCTCCCACGTGATATAATCCGGTATAGCATCATCAACTAGTGACTTGAAGTGTCGATTATCATTTGATTTTCAAACAATTGTACAAGTTAGGTGTAGATGGAATATTTCATCGGTGTGCCATAGAACATGAATAAAAATCCATCCCATATGAAGCATATGAAGGTGTTGCGAGAGGCCACAATACCAACAAGGCTACACCAGGAAAGGTTCTATACACAGGGATTTGATGGCCCTACCTCTTTGCAGATGCCAAGGACTAGTGAAAATGTTGTGATGAATGTCAATAGATGGGAAGTCCTTGTAGGAGAGATGAGCTCCCTTTATTTCCTATGACCGCGCTAGAGTCATTTGAAAAATGGGAAATATATTTTATGGGTCCCATCAATTCCCCCGCACATCCCATAGGGGCATGCTACATTATTACAACAATTGAATACCTTACTATATGGTCCAAATCCATGCCAATTAAGGATTGTACAACATAAACAATGACACAATTCATTTTTGAGATTGTCATCACCAGATTAGACTGTACAAGGGTGTTGATGAGCGACCATGGGTCACATTTTCTGAATGAGACCATTCAAAAAATCACTCAAGTGTTCATGATCCATCACCATAGGAGCACTCCCTATCACCCTCAAGCCAATGGTATGGCTGAATATTTTAATAAAAGTTTAGAGCATGATTTAACCAAATTTTGTAATGTGCAACGTGATGACTGGGATCAATGCATCCCAACAATATTATGGGATTATTGAACAACATGCAAAAGGATGAAAAATCATATGCCATTCATATTGGTCTATGGAAAAGAAGAAGTCATGCCGCTTGAATTTTTTGTTCCTATCCTCCGGGTCGCCCTTGCAACCCAGATGACATATGACCAATCCCTCTAGCACATGTTATATGAGATCATGGAACTACAAGAGGATCGAATGATGGCAGGTTTTAGTCAAGTGGTGGAAAAGGAAAGGTGTAAGGCATGGCATGATCATAACATCTATTAGAAAATTCTCCAGCCTAGATATTTAGTATTATTATATGACAAAAAATATTTACAACATCTTGGAAAGATACACATGAGCTAGTTAGGTCATTTTCGGCTATTCTACATTGGTGAAGTAGGTGTCTCCAAGATGGAAAATTTGAAAGGACAATCGATCAAGGGGCTCATCAATGGAAACAGGTTGAGGGTGTACTATGGCCTAGACGGGTAAAAAATCATATAGCTCAATCTCTCACCTTTGAATATTGGTAGAGTAGGTTTAGTATAGGATGTACATCAAATATCATATCTTATAGTTGGAATAATTTACCTTTTTGATAGAAAAACATTCACATTGCTCATGCAAGAGGACCCTATAGATTGACAATTTTTGCATATTCTATAGATTTCCAAATTAGGATGATACTTTGACATAAGTACAAGGTACTAGTACCAACTGAAAATTCACGTGGGCCTTGGAGGAGCTTCTTGGAAATTCATTTCATTGAAAGGGAAAGTAATTCTATTTGGGAAGTTCACACATAACACAAGTACACAGTCGATTATACTACCACAATATCCAACCAACATCACTAGTACAACAAAAGTAAAATTTGGATTTCCCATCAGTCATGGTTCACCGCCAACTTCTCCCTCTACTCGAATCCATCCCCTCCATCGATTCTTTCCTTCTCTCCTTCATAATATTCCCCACCACATTCACATTATATATACCACCCCCGATGTTCTTGATGGAGTAATTCAACACACCCTATTCCATACTGTAACACCCCAAGGCCGAGCCCTTGCTGAATTGTAATTATGTTTATAGGCTAGTGAGCCAAGTGTTTATAAGATGGAAGAATTATGTGTTTATTAGGCTGAAGAGCCTAGATGCTAAGGTTAATGAGCCTAATTTTGTATATTAAAATACACACATCATTAATAAAATTACATCACTGCGTGTATATCGACCATGAAGAAAGAGTTATGGGGGACTAAGCTCCACTAGGTAGGGTAAGGGAAGGGGATAAGTGTCTAGGAATAGGGGATAAGCTAGGGGGATTACCTCTAAAGGGATAATATTATATTATTATTTCCAAAAGGCTAAGGTTGACATAATCTGTGTTGTCCTAAGTTCCCAGGGAAAAGGAACGAGTGTTAAGTGGAGCTCATGCAACTTCAGGAAGAAATGTGTCAACCTGGGTGCCTGCAATTTATAGATGGGAAAGATAGCTCATTGGGGTTTCTATTGCCACTCTTGTGACTATCACCACTCTCACAAGTTGACCATAATCCCCATGAATTCACGCATGGATCCATTTCCTTCATCATCGACCCCTACATGATTCACGCACCTTGGAACTTGTAGGCACTTTGAGCTACCCCATACTTTTCCTGTGAAGCACAACGCTCCTGTACCTTTCTTATGCCCATACCATGCCTTAACGGTTTTTTGTTTATGCTAATGTAGTTCCTTGACTGAGCGTGTCTTACTACCATCATCTAATCTATTCTGAGCTTTGTTGTTTCCATCACCCTTACTTGAATTGACTTAGGAGCTGGACTAAAGAAGAAAGTTGTCAGGCTTGTGGGTTTAAAGAGGTGGGTTGTTAGGTCCATGGATTGAGGAAGTAGGTTGTCAAGTGTGTAAGCAACTCTCTCCAGCTGAGAGAGGTTGTTGCGGAAGCGATTTTCCTAGAGGGAGCCCAACGACAGATATAGTGCTATGAGAATTCTTGTCCGTCCTGTTGCTGAAGCCCTGGAAGGGAAGTGGGGCAGCCGAAGGACTATTGAATAGAGAAGGAGCACACTTCCTGGGGTGGGATAGGCATGTGGGGAATGAGAGGCTGTAGACTGCTAGTGTGAGCTAGCTCCTGGGAGAAAATCCTTCCGGTTGATTTGTCTGACTTTCCTGTTGCTCTTTCCAAGCCTGGGAATCCCTTTTTGATGGAGTTTAGTACCATCATGAGTGTGACCCACTGCTAAGCATGATGAGTAGCGTGGTCTAAGGATGGGAGGTTCATGGGAGGTCTGCATGCAGTTGGTGGTCATATGTTAAAATATAAGTACCAAATCTTTGTTCTCTGTATGATGTGTGTCTTGAAATCAAGTTATAATGTTTTTAGAATTATCTGTGTATAATGCCTATATGTTTTAATGTTATTTCCACATGAATAGTGGCATGAAAAGAATGCTATAGTTGTTAATTTACATTATATAAATATGGTATCAGAGAGTTATTTGGAGTAGCATGCCCTAAATTGGGTGGCTGGGGGTGTTACAAAAATGGTATCAGAGCAAGGAGAGACATCCATAAGTGACTTTGCCCCAATTTGTTGGTGGCTAGGGACGTTACAAAGTGGTATCAGAGTAGAAAAGAAAATATACAGTTGATATTTTATCATTTCCTGACAGAGGCTGGTGGCTGGGGAAGTTACAAAATGGTATCAACGCCATGGTTTCAACACTGATCCTGGATGAGCCATGTTAGTGGAAGTTGAAGAAAAGGTTTCAAAAAAGAATTGTTGTCGAAATGGAAAAAATTCAAGTTCAGAGCCCATGGTTTCAAAACGGAACCTGGATGGGCCACGAATGAGGAATTCAGAGTAAAAAGTCAAGAGAATTTTGATGTGCAGAGTGCCAGAAGGGTGTTGAGAGAAAACTTGGATTGTGTTCAGAAGCACAGGGGGTTTAACAATTTAAGAAATGGCTACAAAGAAAGGAACCACAACATCTATGGTGATTTGGCTGTAGGATTTGTCGGAAGAAGGAGGATCCTTCACAACCATCAGATCTGGAGAAAAGTGCATGAAGGTTAACCTCCAAGTCATTTGAAATTCATGACTTTAGCAAAAGTTATGGGTTATAAGAGCAAGAGGGGCCGAAGCCCGAAGTTTTGAAGTTCTGAAGGGAATCTACACCATAGATCCTAGGGGGGAGTGTTCACCATTGGATTTGATCAAAGACGAATCAACTTGATTTAGAAGTTCGGTGTTTGGGGGAATTGGAGTTTGCTAATGCGCAAAACGCCGAAGCCCGAAGTCCCGAATAAAAAGATTAGAAGTGGCGTGGCAGGATGAAGTCACCAATAGTGACGTGGAACCTTCCTAGACATGCCACATGCCACCACCTTGATGTTAAAAAATGTACTATGTGGACCCCGTAAGAAAAGGAAGTTCGAAAGTTTAGTGTTCAGGAGAATTAGAGTGTGTTAATGTGCAAACCATCGTGGCCCAAAGTTCTGAAGTGAAGTGGCTTTCTGAAGTCACTTGAAATGACGTGGACACATGATATGTGTGCTACGTGTTAGTGAGTTAAGAACCTTTGGATGATTGAAATTCCAGTTAGAACGTGACACATATTACCCATCTAATAGGGCCACGTGTCCACTTCTAATATTTTGCCGCATGGCCCTTCTCTTGAGTATGGATGGTGGGAGCCTGTTGGCCCTTGGCTATGGAAGAAAGTGAAGATTAAGGAAGAAAGCGAAGTACAAACTACGCGGAAGGCACATTGACTAAGAATGGGTCGAATTGGTCAAAGAAGAGGAAAAGAAGGAGAAAAGAAAGGAAAATCTATCCATTGGAAGAGAAGACCAAGGAATATGGATCAGCAATGAAGATGGATCATGGACAACTTAGCAAGTGGAAAAATCCACCGACATATGCTTGGAGCACCTCACTGGAAAGAAGGAAAGATAGGATGGCGAAGCCCTGAAAACATGGGTCAAGTAGACCTAGGGTTTTGGATATAGGGTTTTGACACCTAGACATTTGTCATGAAATGTATAAATAAAGGTCTAGGAGAGTTGAGAGGGTTGTTTAATAATTGTTTCATACTATTGTGGTTAATGGTTGTTGAGTGTAGTTGTTGTGTGAGAGAGAGAATAAGGCTATCATAGAGAGTCTGTATTGTAAGATCTTCAGATTGGTGTGAAGGTCAACCCTACAGCTGGGTGCACAGGGAGGAGAGAAAGAGAAAGAGAGAGATATGCAAGCTAAGTACATAGATAGAACTGTATGTTTTCACATAATATATCAAGAAACAAAGTTCTATGGACATAGCCCTGGGGAGAGGGTAAAACATGTATATCTTGTTGTTATATGTGATTGATGTTGTGCTGTTTGTTGTCTGTTATATTGTTAATGCATTGTTGTGATAGATCTGATATATATCTTGCGAAGTAGGTTTAAGTGTGGTAAATAATATCTAGACCGTTGTGTGTTGTTTCCTTGGATCCACTTTGCATTTCCCCTAGTTGTACACACCTGTTTCCTGCAACCCCCTATTTCTACTTCGGGTGAGACTACATCTACTCCGCATGTGTTGCTGAAAGGGCCAGTAGTTAGGGCTTGTTGGTGCACTGTTAGAGTTGAACCCTGGGACTTCCCATGTGCCAAAAAATGGTTCTGATGCCGGGACCAAGATCTTTTTGAGGGAATGTCAAGGTGGTTTTCTTCGAAGACAAAGATTCAGAAGTGGATAGAAGAACAAGAAAAGGACTTCCCTGAAGCTCAGAACAAGAACCCTAATCTTAGTAGAGAAGACTGGTTGGGAAGGTACATATTCATCGACACAGACGAGATTTGTTTTGGAGGAATTCATAAAGAGTTATATGAGTGGTTAGCTAGATTAACATATACCCAGTTTGATATTAGATCTATACCACCCGTGGTTTGGACGTCAGCGCTGATCAAGAAGGTCAAGAGAGTTGATAACGTAGTGTCAAGAGAAATAGATCACTGGTTTGATAGCACCATTTGAGGGTACATTACCAAGTTTTCTATTGATAGAGTAGAGTCATATAGCCAAGCAGAGAGATATTTCTTTAAGGAACCTAGAGGAAAATTTTTACACTTCTTGAAGTTAAAGATCAAGATGTTATTGCATGAGAAGAACATATTGAAGATACAGTAATTTGTCGGATTGCAAAGATAATGTTCAAGAACTCAAACAACGACAGTGACACAGAGGTTGGAAATACACGTAGTGGGAGAACCTTCAGAGAGGTTCCTCTGGTGATCCTATTTGAACAGACTCACGAGCCACTAGCACAGGATGAAGGGTTCTACAGTGGAGAAGAAGAAGAGTTATTAAATGAGGAACATTCAGATTCCACTAGGGCAGAGGAAGGGAGGATTGAAGAACCTCGCCGAGAAGAATCAAAAACTTCAGGGACTGTGCCTATCGTCGAAGTAAGTACTATTACTCCCCTTGTTATTTTAGAAGCACCAAGTAACCAGAGTAGCTAGAGTTATCCGAGAATTCAGAGCACTATTACCAGCAGTTCAACACATACTCAGACAAGAAACCTAGGAAGATTTATGGTAGATGAACTAAGGCTACCTATCTTTAGAGGATATGGATCTGAAGATCCTGATCAACACTGGTTCTTATGCGAAGCTGTATGGAGTATTAAGCAAGTCAATGAAGAAGCTATTAAGAGAGATCAGTTTAGTACTACCTTGAGAGACCGCTCACTGAGCTAGTACATGAAGTTTGTTAAAGGGATTGTACAACCTAAACTGCTGAACGATATCAAGACTGTGTTGAGTGCAGAATTCAAGAAAAGAAAGTCATAGTCATAGTGCATTACATAACTAAAATAAATCAAGTAGAAAGTAACTGAACCTGTTTGGGAGTTTGATCAGAGGTTTAAGACCTTGATAGGCCACTTGATCTTTCAGATTCTAGACTAGAAAAACAAGGAATGGTTCATTGCTTCCCTCTTACCACACATCAAAGTTCCTCTGATGCAACAGAAGGCCGCTTCATAGGTTGAGGCATTGGAGATCGCTATGAAACTAGAATCAAACCCTATGGTAGAATCCAGCTCAGGTATGAGTCAACTTTTGAGTTAGCTAACTAGCTTATCTCTGCAGGTCGAAGATATGAAGAAAGAAAAGGGAAAATATAAAAGAGAAGACATTTGGTGCATCATATGTAAATTAGAGGGCCATGACAAGGAGCATTGTCCCCTATTTAATGAGTACTTGGACTCTGGAGCTCCGAGCCCTTTGAATCAGGTTACTCTACCCTTGTGCGCGGTATGTAGAAATAGACATCACCCTGGTGATTGTTATTACATGCAAAAATATGTCCAGACACCTACCAATCTTTACTGCAAAATCTGTAAATTTGTGGGGCATGATGAGAAGGACTATAGGGATTATGACCTCTTTCCTGAAAGGTCAAGAGATACATATAGGATTCAAGGAGAGATGTAGTAGAAGGGAAATTCTACGTAGTTTAACTCCCTAAGAAGAGGAAACTTAAACCCTCGCGGTGGATTCAGAGGAATAGGATTCATAGGAGGCATGGGTCGAGGTCGAGGTCAGATCATTTGTTATAACTGTGCCTAGCCAGGCCACTTGGAAAGAGACTGTCAGAATCCTTTTACCACTTACAGTTACTGTAATTCATTTGAACATGTTATTGAATATTGTCTAGTGCTATTAGCGAAACTTCAGGAGAGACGAGGGGGAAACTAGCAGGTACAACTAATATCAGCAGAACCTCGTGGAGAGGATCCCAGAGTCACTGTTATCATTAGAGGAGGTTTTTTTATAGGAGAAGATAGGGTGACTCCAGGAAAGACTAAAAAAGAATCAAGGATCAAAAGAGCTGCAGAGAAGACAATTATTTGATCCAAGGAAAGAAAAACAAACATTTCAAGAAGCCATAAGAGAGTTTGGAAGAGAACACGCTTCTTCATATAAGGCACAACTAAAAGTGAAAGAATGTGGAAAGCCCCTGGCATTCGATCATTCTGCTTTTCCCAGAGATAGAAAAGAGGTAAGCAAGCTTGTCAGTTTCTTGTATATGTTCATTGATTTAATTAGGGATGAAAAAGATGTGTAAGAACTACAACACTTGATCAGAGAGTATGAGCTAGGGAAGGTAGATCCTCTGCTGAATAGAGCAGTACATCAAGTATCCAGAAAGAGAAGGGAAAACAAGGAACTACACATTAATGCTCAGATTGGAGACTATGACATAGATTACATGGTCCTTGACTTGGGCTTAGAAGTCAATGTTATGACAAAGTGGACCTGGGCATTGATGGGAAAACCCAAGTTGATCTATTCCCCTATCAGGCTCAGGATGGATAATCAACAGGCAGTAAGCCCCTTTGGAAGACTGGAGCATGTCCCTGTGGACATCGACAGGGTAAGGATGTTTGCAGACTTCAAAGTAATTGAGATAGTTGATGATAGCTGTACTTATCCCACACTATTAGGAATTGATTGGGATTTCAACAATTCTACTGTGGTTGAATTAAATAAAATAAGAATGACATTTGAAGGTGATGGGATTTGGGTCATTGCACCTCTTGATCTTGACGAAGGTCGCAGATACATAAAACCCATCAAAGAAGAAGACTGTGCTTATGAACTAGAGAATATATATAAATTGACATCAAGATAGTAGGATTACATTAATCCTAGGATAGATGGAAATTTAAGCTGGCGAAGTGAAAGTGCATGATCGTCATATTCAAAAGAAGAACTGGAGAACTGGCATAATAGGATGTATGAAATATCTACGTGGAGGTGTGCCAGATTGACCCGAGAAGTTCGCTGGATTGACACAGAAGTAAGTAACCTACCCATATTTGATGGTTTAAATCATTTAGAAACATTCTTTTAGGAATTTGAGGAAATTGTACCAGTACAATAAAGGTTGTTGGCACTGGATGAATCCTTGAAAGAAACACCAACAAGATGGTGGGGAACACACAAGAATAACATCGTAGAGTGAGTGCAATGTCGCACTTTGATGACTGTACACTTTTTAGACCAATTTGAAGGGTGTGAAGTTCGATACACAGGTCAGAGTTGTCTGAAGGACCATGTGCGAAGGTGTGAGGAGGTTTGGAGAAACATCGCTAAAGAATAATGGGTGCATAAATTCATTAACACTTTGGACACAACGCCTATCAATTGGTATCTTCAAGCAGAACTGCGCCTCACCACTTCATATTGGTACGATATGACTTAGAAATTTATAGCTACATTTTTATTTGAAAGTCAGTACCCCACAGTAGATCAAGATTTACAAGTTGTAAGAAAAAAAGTATTTGAGGAGGCACCTAACCTCCTTGTTGAGCAAGACAAAGATGAATGGACTACACCTCTTCATAAATTATAGGGTTGTTACAATATCAATTCTGATGAAGATGATGATCCTAGGAAAGTGAACATTGCATAAACTAAAGGCCAGAGAGACAGAGAAGGGCCAGCGGTTGAAATACCTTTCATTGGACAGCCAATCAAAATCAAGAAAGTTAATATTGGAACAGAGAAAGAACCTAAGTTGGCCAACATTGGAGATTATTGGGATGATGCCACTATTGATAAGATCACATAATTACTGCATGGATATCATGACTTGTTTCCAACCAATTTCACCGACATGAAGGGCATTGAAGGGCCCACGAGAGAAATGAAGATCCCCTTGAAACCAGATGCAAGGCCAGTCAAGCAGAGACCCTACAAACTGAATCCCAAGTATAAGAAGAAAGTCAGGATTGAATTAGACATAATGCTGGAAGAAAGAATCATAGAACCTGTTGAAGAATTAGAGTGGATTAGCCCTATGGTGGTCCAGGATAAGAAGACAGAAGAAATCAAGATCTGTGTAGATTTTAGGAAATTGAATGATGCATGCTTACATGACCCCTTCCCTACACCCTTTACTGATGAAGTTCTGGATAATGTAGGAGGATAGGAAAGTTACTCCTTCACAGATGGATTTTCAGGTTATCACCAGATCAAGATTGCTAATGAAGATAGACATAAGACCACATTTGCGACAGAATGGGGTTATTTTTCAGTACACAGTGATGCCCTTTGGCTTGAAGTATGCGCCAACCATATTTTCCAGGGTGGTGGTCGAAGCATTCAAAGAGTTTTTACATAAATTTTTGGAAGCCTATTTTGATGATTGGGTTGTTTTTAGCTTATTGAAAGACCATATTGAATGTTTAAGATCTATGTTAGATAAATGTAGGCAATGCCAGATTTCCTTGAATTTAAAAAAATGTATTTTATTTTCACCTTTTGGAGTGCTGCTAGGGCATATTATGTGTAAGCAGGGATTGTTGGTAGATCCTTCCAAGATTGCCATCATTGTTAATATACCTCCCCCCTAACTCAGTTAGATAGCTGTGCATTGTATTGGGGCATACTAGATACTACAGAAAGTTCATAAAGGGATATGCATAGATAACAACACCAATGTAAAAGCTTTTAAAGAAAGATTGTAAGTTTCAATGGTGAGAATAATGTCACCAGAGCTTTGACACACTAAAGTAGAAAATGGTCACTGCGCCTATTCTAGTTTTCCCAGATTGGAAAAAGGAATTTCACGTCCATGTCTATGCTTAATATATTGCATTAGGAGCAGTGTTAGCACAACCAGGAGAAGGATACCTTGATCACCCACTATCATTTTCTAGCCGGAAGCTCTCCACAGACGAGGTAAATTACACTACCACTGAAAGAGAAGGTTTAGCTATGATGTATGCACTGCAGAAATTTCACCACTACTTGTTGGGAGGACACTTTAAGATGTTTACTGACCATTCTGCATTGACATACTTAGTCAACAAGCCAATGTTGGGGGGAGGAATATACAGATGGCTATTGCTATTCCAAGAATATGATTTTGAGATTATGGTCAAGCTAGGAAGAATGAACAAGGGACCTGATCACTTGTCCAGATTAGAGCATGGAGAGGAACCTACTAGTATGGAGGATACACTACCCGATGCAAAGTTGCTGGCCATAAGGAAAATTGATGATCACTTCACTAAGATAGTTCATTTCCTATCCATCGTAATGGCACCTCGTGACTACACAGTCATTTAGAAGAAACAACCAATAGTTCGTGTTGCAGAGTTTTCACTTATAGCTGGACAACTATATAAGATGGGACCCGATGAAATCTTGAGGAGATGTGTTATGGAGGTAGAAAGACCACTGATTCTGGTAGAAGAACATGAAGGCATCGCAGGAGGACACTATGCAGGGAAAGCAACAATGCATAAGGTTCTTAGAGATGGCCTCTAGTGGCCCACTTTACACAAATATTCTAAGGAATACCACATAGCCTGCGATGTATGCCAAAAATAGGGAAACCTTCCAGAAGAGATGAGATGCCTTTATCACCTCATCTAACTTTACAGGCATTTGAGAAATGGGCCATTGATTTTTTGGGACCTATTAACCCACCAGGAAAGCACAAAGGAGCGAGATACATTATCACTGCGACATAGTATTTGACCATATTGGTAGAATCAAGAGAAGTTAGGGACTGTAGTGCAACTACAGCTGCACAGTTCATATTTGAGGATATCATAACAAGGTTTGGATGCCCAAAGACCCTTATGAGTGATCAAGGTACTCATTTTATTAATAAAACCATTGAAGCGTTGACTCAGGAATTTGATGTTTATCATCAGAAGAGTACACCATACCACCCACAATCGAATGGTACAATCAAAGCTTTCAATAAGATCTTGGAGACAACGCTGACGAATATTTGAAGTGTGAACAAAGATGATTGGGATTTAAGAATTCCAGCAATATTATGGGCTTACAGAACCACTTGTAAGAAGCTGACAATGCAGACCCCATTTAAGTTAGTATATGGATTGGAAGCATTGGTACCTATGGAATACTTGGTTCCTAGCTTAATAATTGCAGCATTTATAGGTATGGATGACATAGGTGCTGTACAAAACAGGCTTGCGCAGTTGGTAGAACTGGAAGAAGACAAGTTTATTGCAGGATTTCATCAACAGATACAGAAAGAAAGAGAAAAGGCTTATCATGATGGACACATCAGGAGAAAAGCATTCAAGCAAGGAGATTTGGTATTGGTATATGACAAGAAGTTCATGAAGCACCCAGGGAAGTTCAAGACACATTGGCTAGGACCATTTGAGGTTTCCTACATCATAGAAGGAGGAGATGCATAGTTGAAGACCCTAAATGGAGAATGGAAAGAATGTTTGGTAAATGGGAGCTGGTTGAAATTGTACTATGACAACCAACTACCTCAAAGCTCTCAGTAAAAGCATAAAAAGAAGGGTCTAGGTACTAGGTGCAGTTGAAAATGGGTACCAGACACAAAAAATATAGTCTGCACAAGGAAGGGAGGGACAGAGTAGAAAGCACAGGCTGCTCCACGCAGTATGAAGTTGAAGTGAAATAGAAGGCTCAGTCTTGCAGTGAATCGGGACGAGTCACATGTGAGTGTTGGGGGCCTATTGGCCCTTGGTTATGGAAGAAAGGTGAAGTACGAACTGTGTGGAAGGCACATTGACTGAGAATGGGTTGAAGTGGTCAAAGAAGTAGAAAAGAAGGAGAAAATAAAGGAAAAGCTAGTCATTGTAAGAGAAGACCAAGGAATACAAATCAATAAGGAAGATGGATTGTGGAAAACTCATCAAGTAGAAAAAGCCATCGACGGATGCTTGGATCACCTCGCTGGAAAGAAGGAAAGACAAGTTGGCAAAGCCCTAAAAATGTGGGTCAAGTGGACCTAGGGTTTTAAACACATAGGGTTTTGGATCTAGGGTTTTGACACCTAAACTTTTGCCATGAAATGTATAAATAAAGGTCTAGGAGAGTCGAGAGGGTTGCTCAATAATTGGTTCATACTATTGTGGTTAATGGTTGTTGAGTGTAGTTTTTGTGTGTGAGAGAGAAGCAAGCTATCATAGAGAATTTGTATTGTAAGATCTTCAGCTGGGTGCGAAGGTTAACCCTGTAGCTGGGTGCATAGGGAGGAGATAAAGAAAAAGAGAGAGATCTGCAAGCTAAGTGCGCAGATAGAACTATATGTTTTCACATAATATATCAAGAAACACAGTTCTATGGATGTATCCCTAGGGAGAGGGTGAACCATGTATATCTTGTTGTTATGTGTGATTGATGCTATGCTATTTGATGTCTATTATATTGTTAATGCATTGTTGTGATAGATCTGAGATATAGGTTTCGATGTAGGTTTAAGTGTGGTAAATAATATATTGATCGATGTGTGTTGTTTCCTTGGATCCACTTTGAATTTCCTTTGGTTGTAGAAACTTCTGTCCTGCAGCCCCCTATTACTACTTCGGGTGAGATGACATCTGCTCTGCATGTGTTTCCGAAAGGGCCAGTAGTTAGGGCTTGTTGGTGCACTGTTAGAGTTGAAACCTAGGTCTGTCTATGTGCCAACAAAGCCCCTGATGGTCACAGTGGACATGTGGCACGAGATCGAGAATTCTAGAGACTTGACACTCTAGAATAAATGGTTCATGTTGTAATGGAAGGAAGAAAGTTTTGAAGTTTTGTAGCATTGAAGTAACGTGACGTAATGATGTCACCATGGGAGACATGGAATTATTTAGAGATTTGATATTCGGGAGTTTGGGATGTGAAAAGGTGAAAGCCTCCAAATTTCTAGAGCCCTGAATCTCGAAGTTCCATAGCAAGTATCAACCGTTGGATGCTGGGAAGTTGTGGACCGTTGATCCACCCCACTTCACGAACTCACCAATTTGGAAGTCCGAGAGCTTTGTTGGGAAGTTCTTTGGAAACCGCTGAATCCTAGAGTCCCCGAAGCTTCGATCCACCATAGATCTGAGAAAGGAATGTGGATCGTAGATCCAACGTTATTCACGTGTTTTTTAGTTCGTTGTTCTATGATGTTTGGGATGCGCTAGAAAAGGGAAACCTACGAAGCTCCGAAGCTTGAAGTTTCAAGGCTCCAGATAAGCGCTCAAATCATTAGCACTAGGTAACAACTGTTGTCACATGCGAACCAAGAGATGAAGAAAAGGGTATAGCGACCAAAAATTATTGCAAAACATAGCTAGGCTTAGAGATAGAATCCTGAGAGGTTCTTGATGGAAAAAGACCCACTGAAAATGGAGTCAAATAATATTTTGTTCAACCAGATTGGTTTATGTTATTCCAGAAAATTATTAAGTCTAATAGCCTGACAAAAATTCGGTTGAATGCACATTTTTCATAATTAACAATTGACAGAACCGAACTGAATTGTCACATAGTGCAGATAAATGGAGGAGGCACATGATTCTTACAGTTTGGATAATGAAGATAGAGGAATGGATTTCCATTTGGGATTTGAAGGAAAAAACTCCAATGGGCATGGAGAAGAAATAAATAAAGATGTGGGCATGATGAAAATTATAAAAGAATTGCAAAAAGAGGTTCAAATTCATCGAGCAGATAAAAAAAATATTATGAGAGCTAGGGAGAAATAGGGAGACTTCAACATGAAGTTGATGTAGATCCTGGAAATAATAGAAAATAAATTGGACAGAGAGAGTGGCTCAAGAAAATCAGGAAGTCACAGGTCTCCTTATGAGAAAATAAGAACAATAAGTGTTAGCATACATCACCGTCAATCCCTGAGGCATTCCAATAAGAAATCACACAATGACTCAAGTCCATCCCCTATCGAGAAGCATAAGAGGTCTGGGGTGGATGAGCTATGATGGGAAATTAAAAAAATCAAACCTCCTACATTTGATGGTGAGCACAAGAAGGATGAAGGTGAAGAGACATGGATGCTGGGCATGAGAAAGTATTTTCAACTGCATAATTATTCTTCTCATGCAAAATGAAGAATTTCCATCTATAAACTCAAAGGAAAGGAATCGATGTGGTAGGATCTGTAAATGTGTTGAACCTGCACATAATATATCTAGCTAAAAAATGATACACACATTTGCAGAGAGAAAAGGAGAAAAAATAAGAAGGAGAGAAAGAATGAAATAATTCTCATTAACTGTTATGAATAATGAATGATTTACACATGATATACTCTGTATATCTCAATGAGTGTGCACTGGAAGAGAAACAATGCACCATAGTGGTAGTCTAGAGTGATTTGGACACACACCAATAGTTATGAGAGTGAAATTCCACCTAGTCTAGTCTCTCATGCAGTTACGGGAGTGAGATGCCACCTTGTTGAGTTAACTAGTCAACTAGTCTTCAGTTAACTAAATGAACAGAGAGTAGTGAGGAGTTAACTCAAAGAATCAAGGCTAATGCACCACTCTGGTGATGATACCAAGGCAAGGTAGAATTAACATGGTGATGATTCCAATGTTGCATGGTGACAAAACCAATGCAACATCTAAACTCAACTCAACTAGTCAAACTAAAGTGTCAACTGAAAGAGAATATTCTGTAGGTGGAATATTCTCCCCTAAAATATAGGAGACTGGATAATGACTAATTATGAATAATAAACAAGGGAAAAACTTAGAAAAAATAAATCCTAGGTGTGTTTGAAGTAACTCCAACACCCCCCCTGAACATCACTATGGTGAAAATAAAGAATGG